>VZRQ01000586.1:1477998-1552433 GCA_013397975.1 Machaerirhynchus nigripectus
TTGAATTATATATTCCCCCATGCAAGGAGTCAGCTCACAGTGCTTCCCTCAGCCCTGGTCTTACCGATGATCTGGATGATTTCTGCTAGCAGAACTCCATCTGCAATGTCCTGTTGCAAATCCTTGATCAACCGCTTGTGGCCAGATTTTGCTAGGTAGTGGTTAGCCCAGTCAGTGTAAATCTGCAGAGCAGAGTGGGAGGGCAATGGGGAGAAGGGGAAGAGAGGAAAAAAGACAATAAAAAGTCTTAAAACAAATGTTGGCTTACATAGCAGAACTATTCTGGAACACATTCCCATTTAAGAAGTCAGCACCAAGGGAAACAATTTTGATGTGTTTTTTGCCTTTTTTTTTTCCTAACGGCCATGCCCCTCCCCCTGCCATCCTCTGTTTTATTTTAGCTTCAAATGATTCAGGCTGTTTCATGAGGGTTCAAACTTGCTGTGACCAAGCAAAATTCCCCTTATGACTGTAAAGGAAACTCCTGTCATAAATCAATCACATCTACCACAATTCCATGTCCCACCACATTTCTACCTCCACGCATGCCCCACCAGCAACACTCACACTCTGGGGTTGCCTAAGAGAAAGTGATAGCAGAGACATGTGCCTGTGTTTGGCTAAGGATTAATTGGGGTGTCACTGGAGTTCCTGTGCCTGGTGATGCCTCTGTAACACTTCAGGCAGTAATCACTGTGTCCCACTGCCCAGGGACAGGTCGTTTGCCCCCTTGACTGCACTTCAAGGTGCTCTAATGTGCACAGGAGGAGACTGAGAGCATCAGATGCACAGTATCACTGGGATTAGAGTATATATATTCTGGAAATAGGCTGTGCCCTTTCTTTACCTAAAGAGGATTGGAGAATGGTGAGACTGAGCAGCACCAAATACTTAGCAACAGGCAGCACAAAAAGGGCAGTTATCAACAAAAGGTTGAAAAGGACCAGCTGAATGACATCCTCCAAAATAAGGGAGGAGAGGGGCATGATGAGGGAGGTCGAAGGCATTTCGTAAGGTGCATATGTACACAGAGTATTTGGTAACATCCACAGCACACACACAAGCAGAACCAGGTTCACTTAAGGTGGGAGAAGAGGAACAGACACCTTCCCCTTTACTCTGAAGGAGAGTACCCCCCAAGATCTTCTCACACCATACTGGGGTGTCCCAGCATGCAGAGGGAGCTCATGCTAATGGAGACTGGCAGGGGGTGTCACACTGCAGGAGGGTATCTGTGTCCCTTGGCAGCCCAGCCCTGGCTCCCTTTTGCAGGGTGTCTGTGACCTCTTTCCTCACTCCAGAAAACAGGACTTGCCGTGGGATGATACCACTGAGAGAAAGCACATATGAATGACAGCACCACTGTGTGAGTAAATACAATAACTAAGAGTCATTCTCTGCTGAGAATTTTGTTTGAAAATGTTGAAACTGCACCTTTTTCATAAAAAAAAAATAAGCTTACTTTATAAACATCCTTTTATTTAACCTCATAGACCCTTGGGAGAGGAAGGGGTCAGAATCCCATTTTGTGAAGAGAAAAGCAGAGGCCAAAGCAATTAACTCCTTGCTTATTTCATCAAGGAAATCTGTGGCAGAGCCAGGGTGGGAAAACAGATGCAATTCCCAGCCCAGAGCCTAACCCAGAGAGCCGTCATCTGCTTTTCACCCCACGAAAGTATCACTCCTTAGTCCATGCTCACCTGCTAAGGACTCCTTTGCTACCTGAGTACCTTTGCCACAGATTTTCATCCTCTTTATTAAAAGAGAGAAAAACAGAATTTGTTTGGTCTGCTCTATTTCTTCCCATATTCTTGCAGGTGGATCACCAGTTGATTTGCCATAGCTTTCTTGACAGCTTTAAAAATTTAAATAACTCCACCGAATTAAACTGTGGAAATGGATTCATCTCTCCCATAGTCAAAGGATGGTGCTGTTAAATGGGGCCATTAATTTCCCTGCTACACCCAGAAGTCCACTTGAGTCCCCTGTGTTTTCATTGATTGATATTCTTTTTTCCCCATCACAGCTGAGTAGCATAAAAGGCTCCATTAAAATGTTTTCTTTTAAAGCAAACTGGAGCTAAGAAAGTGTTTCTTAAACTGTATAATCATATGGAGTGAATGTGAGGTCTCTATAAAGATTGGATGAACATATATTTAAAACAGTATGAAACCATGATGATAAAAGACACATACCACACCCACAGCATCATATATTCCCTACTACTACTATTTCAACTTCAGTTATTCTTTTAAAGTAATGTTTCAAAAATAATCTCCTATTAATATAAGCAGAACTATTTTCTGTATCCTAATGAAACTGATCCTTTGGAACATACAAAATTTAATACCACTACTATTATTTTAGGTTAGTTTTAAATTACAAATAAAAATACCAGGCATTTCCTTTTTTATGTGTCACACCCTCACATAATCGGGTGTATCAGTCCTAATTCTGACTACAATTTGAACTATCCTCCCACGAACCAGACGAGGAAATTTCAATACAGCAGCTGCTTTGCAAGTGTCTAGTATTTAAAGAATGGACTTCACCGATCCATCCATCCCTGTCATAATTCTCTTTTCTCAATAATTTAAAAGTGATAAGCATAAAGAATGCAAACAATGTTTTGTAAGCAAAGGCTGATTATCCACACCATACCAAAATTTTACTGATGGTCAGCATTTGATAGCCATGTGATGGTACAAAAACAGTATTGGGAGGAGACAGTTAAAAAAAGAGTATTTTCACTTCAGCTGTATTCTAAAAACATCAAGAAGGCAAAGATTTATTGATGGAGACAATATAGCAAACCAAAACCCAGTTGGCAGTGGAATGTCACGTTTTATTTCCTCTCTTTCTGTAGGAAATACCACTTGCTTCTGTTTCCTCCCTTCCCCATAGGATGCCTTTCTCATTCATCTCATTGTTCTGGAGACCCAATTGGTCAGGAGTCTTGTAGAAAATGAAAAGCATGTAGATAGACACAAGAAATTATAAGAATGCACACATGTCACTATAATCTTCTTACATTAAATTCTCTGATGTAAATATAATGAGAAATAGAGACACCCCCCTTGACAGTTTCTAAGTATCAATGCACCTCATAAGTTTTATCTTTAAATCCTTGGGAAAATATAAAGCTCCAGTGTGCATCATTCACAATACTCAGTTATCAAAGGAGGAAACTCAGAACAGAAGATAAAAAATCAGTAACTTCATGCAAGTCTGCTTTTTATGAGTGCTCCCCTTCCACTGGGTGCAGAGCAGCTCTAAGGAGGAGCTGTGCATGCTCCCCCTCTTCTCAGAACTAGCAATAGATCATGACATCTTGCATTAATTGTGCAGCAATGTTTCCCCAAAATCCTCTTATGCTGGATTTTTCTATAATGAGGCTGTTTCAGAGAGAAACACAGACATGAGAGTTAGTTGTTGCAACACTTCCTCTCCTCTTCACTGCTCCAGTAACCCTGCGCTACAGCCACATACTGGGCCGGGCTGCTGACTTACTCATTTCCTCCCCGAGCTTCCTCTCCTACCACCCTGCTTTACAGGCACGTCTGACCGGGAGCGCTCCACTCCAGCGCTAGGTCTGACTGCTGGCAGCGGACGGGACAGCCGCTGTTATCTGCGGTGCGGAGCGCCGGCCTCAGCAGCGCGATAACGGAACAGACCTGGTGCTGTGCTTGTGTGGTCCGAGCCCCCTGCCAAAGCCTGGAGATTTAACTGCTCCCAACACGGGACGGGATTCAGCAGGACAATCCGAGCCCGGGCACAGGCTGCTCATGTTAACGGCGGTTTCCCCCAGCATTCCTCAACTGCTCGTCATGCTAACCTTCAACGGAGTAGAGGAAATAAACCCTGATACCCAAATATAGTTATGAACTTCACCTCGACACTTCATATGTAGCTACAAGGAGCACAGTAGAGCTGCCTGGCAGGATCCGTAATGAAGCATAACACTTGGTAACGCGGTAGCTTAATGAAGTGAAAAAGAGAGAGGATCTCACAGGTTACTGCCTTTTTAGAAAATGTTTAATCACAAATCATGTAATATACATCAGGCAGTGAAATAAAGCATCCTCTGTAAAACTAATGCAGAAATGTTACTGCCCACGATCAATGCCAAGTGGGAAATGTCAGATGGGTTTCAGAAGTGCAGTCAGCCTAATGCAATAATAATGCATGACACTTCGTCAGCGTCTTTCACTGGATCAGCTCAACGTGCTTTCCAGGCACAAATGAGATCACCCCTTCTATTTATTATTTCTGTAGATGTGAGGAAACTGAGGCATAAAGGCTGCTTTTTGATGTGGCTCACTTAAGGGCAAACAGCTGGGAATCCATCCCAGGTATGCTGAACTTAATTTCTTCTGTGAGCTTTTATATCAGGTAGTTTTACAAAAATGCTTGGTGGGAAAATGCATATTCCAAGAATTTGGATCCTTCCTGGTATTTTTTTTTATTTGCTACAGAATACAGAATCTCAGCTCTGAAAATGGTCTCCTGTTGCTATTGAGGAGATGGCTTTCCATATGCCTCTGTCACTCCCTTATGTGCCAATGCTGCTGCTTAGGGAGAACAGCAGTTGCTGCCAACTGAGGTGCACTAAGACCGTGACAGATTTCCATGCCATTTAGGATTATAGGTTAATTTTCAAAAATATTTAAATATTTTTCCACTAAATGAAAAAGGTATGTGGAATTAACAGACAGAATCCAGTTCTCATCACTTGTCCTTTAAAATACTCTGTAGGACACAACTATATTCTCATTCATTAGCATGGCAGACTTGAAATGCTCTCCTCCAATGCTCACTATCATGAGCACCTTTGGGGGTGGGAAGGCATTTTAAGAACTCCATTTCCCCAAAAGGAATCTTTAGGCAACAGCGAGCTTCTCACAGATTTTTCTTTTGTGCTTATCTTGTGACAAACAAGAGTTGGAGGAATGGAAGGAATATTTATCTACTAAAAAATAAAAAATGTTGCTAGCTGTTTATCTGGGTTGCATTATTTCACAGCAATTCACAATGCTACTTCTCGTCAGAGCAGGAATCTATCTTTTATTTTATGTTTGGATTATATCAACACACTTCATAGTTCCTTTTTTTTCTTTTGTTTATGAAAAATAGAGTAAAGGAATATGAAACTATTAAGTAGCCCCAAGACTGGAATTTTAACAGTCAGCCAAAGTGGAAATACGGAACTGTTAACATAATACAAGGGCTACATGACTTTCTCATGTAATGTTTTCATTCTACTTAAAATGTTGCCATTGGAGACAACTGATAGTTGACAGCACTTAGAGCTTTTCACCCATGGACACTTTTTCAAATTGCTCTTGAAAAAGATGAGATTGATGAGTTATTTCTGTTGTTCTCCAGTATGCTACAAAATGGGCTGTAAAGGCTGTGTATCTATTTCCTGGGAGGTTTTCCGGTGTGTGGCCTACCCTGAATGCTGAATACCCAACAGAGCCTACATAACAATCCCAGAGTCCCTGTGAAGAGTATTTGCCAGAGGAGAGAGCATGACCACAGCTTTATTTCAACTTAACTATTCTTGGCTAATAAACTGTGGGTAGCAAAGCACGTGTTGGAGTGTCCCTGAAGCAGTTTGTATTTATAAAGAGAAGCTGGGCAGCACATTGATTAGTGTTAGAATAGGGTGAGGAAATCAGATTGCAAAGAGATGCCTTTCTCCTTCCCACTGTCTATACATTAAGGAAAACTCAACTGGAAGGCAGGATCTGACCTTTTAAATATTTTCTTATTGAAGGTTATGCCTCTCGGATGCAAAAGAATAATTTATTAGTTTCAGTCCTCCACTTAGCAAGTAAAAGGCTAACTTTTAAAACAATGGTTTGCATTTAGACTACCATAAGAGACAGATCAACCATTCAATTTATGTCTTGATTTAATTTGCTATAGAAAATACTCTGCAAATTCATTTGCTATGAAGTAAATCTAGGGTCTGGGGGTGGCACATTAAGCAAATTACATGAGAAAGAAAAATATTTACACAATTAAAAATATATAGCCAGAAAATGAAACTAGAATGACTTAATTTATAGGCAAGATGGAAGTCAATGCACTTTATTTAACAAAATGAAATGAGTATTAAATGATATTCCACAAACCCTGTTTCTGAATCCCACTGAGCAAATGAGAACAATTATGAGTTAAGGAATAGAAACCACTTAGAGGGATACATGCCAATTAACCAAAATGTCAGAATCCCTGTAGTACGATTCTATTTTGTAAATAGCAGCATGTATCCATCAACACTACTCAGCAGTTTACAGATAAAAACACAATTAAACAAAACTCCACTAATCCCAGCTAAGAAAATTAGTAGAAACAATACTCTTCAACAATCACTGGCAAGCTTTAGATGACTTACCCAACTTTAAGAGGGCTGTTTTATATTTCCAAGTTTCACTTAGAGTTTGTGATCTAATCACTGAAGTAACATTAGTACTGGTTTACTGTGCTCCCTTTCTACTCCTTTCTTCCCAAATTCCAACTCAGAATTAATTTAACATGTATGTTTGAGGCCAATACTCACCAGTGGCGTGGGGGCAATACTTTTTATTCTTCTGTGCCAGAAGGACGGTAGGAGTAGAAGCTTCTGTAAATGTGTATTTGTAAGTGTGCGTATTTGCTTGTAAGGTTCACTGAGTAATTTGTATATTGGCCCACATAAAAATCCAACTCTTTATAGAATAAATTCACTTTTTCATACTTTGAAAAGAATCATACTGATTTGCTGGACAGTTTAATCATATCATTTTTTTTACTGGCTTCAGTCTCGTGCAATAGCAATAATATGCCACTGGAAGGAGCCAGATATTCGTCCTGAAGCTGCAGGGACTCTGAACAGGCAGCTGCTTCTCTACAGGCTTGTGCTGTGGGGAAGCAGTTCTTGTCAAGGGAGCAAGAGCACCACAGTTATTAACACTGGCCTCGGGCTTCCTGAATTATCAGGAGACAATATTAAGTGCCACCCACACAATGCAATCCTCCGAAGCACTCAACCTTGAGACTTTCTGTTATAAATACTCCATATATTTGTTCATACAACTTTGGAACTATTTCTTAGATATAGATATGGATATAGATATAGATCTATATACATGTGTGTGTTTATGTATATATAATCTCTAAAGTATATTTCAGCATCCATTTAGTAAAAATACAATAAAATACAGGACTTATTATTCAATGCAGCTTTTACATAAAACATTGATTTAAACGAATATCTCGGATAATTTTATTACAGTAAGGAAGACCAGGATTACCCAGCAGGCCTAAGTGTTACACCTAGAGACACCACTAAGAAGGTGTCAACATTTTAGTTCAGATAAGGAGTGTGATTCTAAAGACAGTCTCTCATCACTTGGGCTCTCTCAAAGATCACCTTCACATAAAAAAAAAAAAAAAAGGAAGATGTGCTTCAAGAAAGCCATGCTTCTCATTTTCTCAGCATCCAGGATAGTACAGGCCCCATTTGTGTGAATCTCATGTCTCATAAATTTCTTGTTACTGCCAGGATAAGTTTCATGACCAGTCCTGCACTCACTTTATTAAAGAAACCCACAGTATGCAGAGTTAAGTTTCCTGTAAAGGGAAAAATTAACTGAATTTGATCAGGTTTCCTTTGCACCTCACCAGTGTAACAACACAGATGAATGGAGAAGATTTCTACAATCTGAGTAGAAAACATGAAATCATTTTAAGAACAAAAACATTATTGCTTTGTTGACTCATTTTTTTGTTCACAAGCAAAAAGCCACTCTTGCTATCAAACAGACCATTGCTGGGTGAACACCTGCCTCTGCAAATCAGCAGTGGAGCTCCTCACATGGAGCTGAGAAGATTCCACTGTGAAACTACTCCGTATTTTCCATCAAAGCTCATTTTAAGGATTTATAACTTGGACAGGGAGATTCTTTCCACACTGCAATTTGGCATTAAAGAACTTGGCCCAGGGATCAAAATAACCTTCTTTGCCAGCACTTCTTTTTAAGTGTGGAAAGGCAAATTTCTGATATATAAAAATGCAAAAATATTAAGAGATACTATGTTCTCTTCTTGTGAGAAAACAGTAGCAAATAAGACCATAACTAACTTTAAATATAGAGTCTTCAGCACTTTTTGAGGCTTATAAAACTAATTCAAATTGTGTAATTTCCTCTCATCTTGAAGAACAGTTTTACAAATCAAACTAAACAACGTACACTGCTGTCTGAGCTACATATTTTATAACAAGATATTTTCGCTCCTGGTTAATTTTTCTCTGTGCTTTGATATTTAAAAGTTGCTTTTCACCAACTCTATGATTTTAATATCAATAATGGTCTTGTACATATTCAGAACACCACTGAGGTGCTATAGGTAACACAATAATATTAGGTAAGCTAATGATTTCAAGTGGTGTGATCTGAGACTCTTACTGTTATTAACCTCTGGTAAAACAGGTCTTGGTGTGAGAGTTGTAGTGGTCGTGTGTGCAACCGTTTTGCCTTTTGCTACCTATCTGAAGCTTAGGAAAATGAAATTATGTTTACACAGATGACAGCCTATACTTCACTTCTTCAGGTCAATAAATGCAGTGTTTCAAGGACTTGCAAGGCTAAAAATGCAGCTTGGTACAATTGGGATACCACTTCAGGACATTTCCTTTTTTTTCCTTTGATCACCATTGAAAGTACTGCCTGTAATAAATACCTGCCCATTCTGATTATAATAATACTTAAATTTACAATCATCCAGCACAATTAATTTTATGTGTTAAGTAGATTCTGTCAGTCCATATTTTTACACAAAAAAGAGGAGAAAATATTCTTATCATAGTTACGAAACAGAAGACTTTTCATCCCAAACGGGAATCAATGTTATAATCTTTCTCATTTCTTAATGAAAGATGTGTCTCATATATACCTTCTCTAACACAACCAGATTTGGAAGGATCTTACAATAGAAAGAAAAAGGTTCTAGATTCCTACTAAAAATGTTCTGAACACCCTTCCTTTCTGTCATGAAAGGCGCTTAAATGCCTCTAGTGAATGCTTTGGCTACACATCACATGAGAAGAGGCAATGTCTCACAGAGGGAGGACATTATGACCTGGGGGTTTTCGTTCACTGTTCAATCTGCACACCTTCTACCAGACTTTGATTCTTCTACACCCTTTTGTAGGACCACAGCACCCCCGAAAATAGCCCCAAGATATGTGATTCATGACTCACAATTTTTACCCATGATTTACCTCTGAAGACAATGAAACCCCCTTTTTTTTATGACACAAAATGGTGGTTTTGTGTTTGAGGTTTGTTCTCTGGGTCTTCATGACTGCCCTTACACAGGGCCCTCTTCCTCAAGGGACTGTTTTCCACATCTGCAACTCTTCATTCACTGTCCTATATTTTCTTTTAAAATACACATTCTGGTGATACCGTGTCTCTTGGATGACAGACTAGAAATGAAGGATAAGGATTGACTAACTCACTTTAAAGGGCCACTGCCTGTAAATTTAATTAAATCCATATCTTCCACCTCCCACACAACCACCCCTTGGGACTGAAGGCTTCTGTAAAGGATTAGGAAGGGGATACTCTCATTGCAGCCACACCACTATACAGAAAATAATTCAAGATTTGGGAAGTTGTGAGCAGGAAGCAGATGAGGAAGAAAGGGACTCACTGAAAACACAAACAAATAACTCTGCTGGCTAGAGATTACAGCATTCATTTTGGACAGAGGTGTTTGTGCTCCAGACATTCCTTCCAAGAGCCTTTCTGTGTTTGGTCCTACTAATGTAAGTAAGAAACAAAAATGACCCAGTAAAAGAAGCATCATGTCTCCTCTCAAATGAGTCCTTAACACAGCTGCCTACCACCTTGTGTCCCATCCCATGTCAGGCTCAGTTGTTTTCCTGGACCATGGTGCTGTATGGCATTAATGGCACCAGGAGGTCACTCCTCAGGTAGCTCTGAGAAGGCTGGCACTCCAGGACAGCCCACCCAGCTGTTCAATCATTCACAGGCATATGGAGTATTACTTTGGGGACTTCTGCCGACACCCCTCCCTTTAGTCTACTTGTTTCGAACAAGAAAAAACGTTTTTTTCTGATCTTTCCTATTAACCTCTTAACTCCCTGATAACATAGGAAAAAAGATAAACATGTTAGGTTGTTTTTTTTTCTTTTAAATTGAAAAAGGAAATACTTATTATTGGTGAATAATAAATATTTCATTCTGGAACACTGGCAAGTGTTAGAGATTTTTCCCCAGCTATAAACTTCGTTAAAGTAGGCAGGTGCTTATTTCACCTGCCCTTTAAATAAACCTTGCTGGCAAGGTACTTTACTCTGTGAAGCCAACGCAGCTTCTGAGCATTCTCAGAGGTAAAATTTCATGTCTGTACAGATCCTTAATGTAAAAACCTGGAATGGCTATGGACGGAACATGAGCACTGCCAAAATAGACAGCTGCTGAGTGGGAGTTCTGAGGATGAGAATGATGGATATAGACACCTAAAATGCAAGTGAGATAGGTCATAGGAACATAAATTATTTGGGGGAGGAGGGAAGGTCATATTTCAGGAATTACTGTACAAAGGATATCCTTTGTTAAAAGTCCAACCATTTCCTACATTACTTAGTACATAAGTATGGAACAGAGTAGTCCTTAAAGCAAGTTTTTCCTTAAATTCTTATAGTTGTTCTTAAAGGTCACTGATAACAGAGGATTGCATTTTTTTAATAGCACTTGCTGAATGTCTTTTATTTTGATGTAAATGTAAGGACAAATGCTTTGGAGGAACTTCCTGAGAATACAAAGAATCCTAATGCTTTTTTTTTTTTAAAGAACTTATGCATTTGGGAACTTCAACTTGGGAGTGGAAAGTGAAGTTTGAAATGTTATGAAACTGGTATACCTCTCATGTCATTCAGTCCCAAAGAGAGGCTTCTCAAATATTGCACCAGATGGCTTTTTTCTCACCTTCCCTGGACAGTTTAATGTTACTTCTCTATCAGGAATAAAATCCCATACTTACACCAGTGCTTCATTTTATGTTACTGTCATTATCTTGTTACAGGTTATAGTGGTATTGGCACTATCTCCCTAATATTTATTCCTGAGTCACAGCAGTAAAACTCTTTTAAGTCTCAAGCTCTGATCTAGAGTCTGCTGAACTATTTAAGTTTCATCTGTGTCTCTTTGACCGAAAAAAGATGTTCCGTACATTAAAGAAGAATGAAAGTGGGCAAATGGGTTCTCTAGTTTGTGGTTTTACAGTAAAAAAAATCCCATCTCAGCTAGATAGATTAAATGCACCTCTCCATAATTTATATATATATATAGAGAGAGATATATAATTTATTGTATAGATGAATGTACTGTATTCCTTCAACTTCTAATCCACAGAAGCATTCTCTTATAAGCAACTGTTTATACCACAGTGCAAACTAGGTGACTTTGTTACACGTCAAACAAGCCTGCAGGATTTGAATCCCGAAGGAACACACTAAAATGTCTGAAAATACCGCAGTAAAAGATGTATTTTAGCATACAAATGATAAAGTGTCTGGCATTGCAAGCCATTAAAAAATATTACATCCTAAAAATGGTATTTAAAATGCTCACAGTGATATTCAGTGGTACAAGACATTTCTGTAAATTATTATCTTAAGAACAATATATCTCAATTAATTGTGTTAGCATGCTCCAAATTCCAATCACACAGCAGCCACAGTGATACAGAGGGCACAAGACAATATGGCATAATCAGCCTTAAGATGATCAACCAACAAACTGCCCATAGAGTAAGGAACCCATCTGAATGTACCTGATGTGAAGCAAAGGTTATTTAAAAACGATAGCATGCACATGTATTTGCATATTGTCCATTCTTTGCAAAAAAAAATATTTACAAGTTTATTGGGCATTCCAGTTTACGTGAGAGCTTCACGCATATCCTTCAAGAGTTACTAGGTAGAACTTTTTTTTAAAAAGCACAAAATCAGAAAACCTACAGTGTGCAATAGGATAAATTGACCCTAAAGACACAGAAAGAAATCCAAGATTTGGAAAATTTCTTAAATCCACAGGGAGATAGTATGGTTATCATCTAATGCTTTTAGCTATATATATTCCAGTCATTGAATATACACTAAATAAGCAGAGTTCACAAAGAATCTAAGGACTAAATGAATAGCAAAATCATGTGAAGAGAAGCAACAAAAATTAGGGAAGGCATGATGCTGAAGCACAACCTGTAGAGCTGGGTAAATCTTCAGCTATGTACACATCCCTCTTGGTGCTTTTCATGGGAACAGGCAGTGCAAACACCTCAAAGTAGCAATGGCTTTCTCAGTTTCTCACGTTGTTTTCTCAACTGACCAGACCATCTGACTTTGGCAAAAATGAACATTTTTTGTGGAAAGCTCTCAGAATCAGCATTTGCAGGGAAACCCAAACACTTCTACACAAACCTCATGTATTTATTCACCTAAAGTCAGGAGGCAGAACAAAGGCCTAAAGCAACAAACAGGGTTGGTTTTTTTTCCCCACTGCCTGTTTTCCACGTTCCTTGAAAACATTTATAAAGTCACTTCAGTCTGTTCTCTGTCCCTGGCTGGAAGGAGCTGGCATCTTTTCTCCTGTCACTGTGACTGTGGAGATTTTAGAGAGCCATGACAGACACAACATGGCTTAGTCCACTCCAAACCTGTCCACGGGCCCCTTGAAGTAGAAATGCTCCCTTAAACCCTGAAGCAGTTCATGTGGATCCAGTAGATGCAGGGCCTCTGTATCCACCTCTCCCATGTAAGCTGATTGGAAGTGCTCTGTCCCTTAAAACAGCAACCTTTCAAAACTAGTGTTTATCCTATTTTTTTATCTTTCTGTACCTACAAGCTCTTATTCATGCTTCTACTTTCTGGCATCATCATTTTTAAGATGCCCTTTAATCTTACTCTACACTCATCTTTGGAAGAGTAAATTGCCCTCAGCCTGAAGAGGGCAAAGACAGAAAATATTTCCATATAATTATTTCTCCTCTTTGTGCATGAACTATCATTTTTTTCATCACTTCTTGTTATATTCTTGGCAGACCCTGAATATGGTTCTACCTTGAAGCCAGACCATGAGTGGCTGTCAAAAACTTTGATGGCCTCAAAACATCTTCCTGCAGAACTGTTTTATATTTGGCATAGTCAGTGTAAACTGACTTACTGTAAGCATTTTTTCAACTACTTTTCACAGATGCTTTAAAAACAGTCCACTGATTCATGTAGGTCTGCTATATGATGTGTTGTAAATCTTAAAATAAGGGGGGAATATTTCATATGACATCAAATATTGAGAACTAAGAAAGAAAACAATTAGGAAAGAAGATATCCTTTGATAAAATATTCTTATATCATATTTTTCATTATTGCTTTTCCCTTAAGAGACAAGGTTGATATCTTTTAAGTTGTCTCTGTGAAGATATATCTAAATTTAGAGATAAGCTGAGACAGCTAGGCATAGACTTTTGCTAGCAGCAAAGGCAAATGAAAGGTTTTCAGATATTCAAATAAATCCAACAGAATGACTTTGTGAAAACTGTTTTTGTTGAGATGATATACAAAGAAAAATGGGCTGACTAGAAGAAGCAGAGACAAAAGTCATGGTCAGAAAAAATCACTGCAGAAAAAACCCCCACAATTACAGATTAACCTGAATAGTACCAATGTGCAGAGTAACTAAACACTTCATGTAAAGATTGTGGCTAAAATAATCTTGGGATATAGGCATGAAGATTGGCCTGGATTATTTGGGTATTTTTCCTTTTAAGATAGAAAGGTGTCCTAAGTTCATGTAAGGCAGAAAATGGGATTTAAAAATTCCTCTTTTTTTTCCTTTTGCCAGGAATAGCCTACTAAAATCTGATTTTTTACTAGCTGTTCAAGTCAAAGGAATGTGCTTCAGGAAATCTGTTTAGTAGCAGGACACCCAGTGCCATGACATCAAGTACAGGCAAGAACATCTTCACTTCCCTCAAGAACATCCAACTATATATATATTTGCAGCATGTACTGATGCAAAAAATAAGTAACATTCCTCTTCTCACAAAGGAGTTGAAGCACATTCATCTGTTTTCATCTGGATCTTTCTAATGAAATTAGAATTTCCGATTTCTAGGGTTTGGCCTCCCCCTACCTGTACCACAAGAAAGCAGAAATATCTCCACTGAAGACAACACATGAACAGAAGAATTGTCACATTTAGGGTAAGAAGTAGGGCCTAGAGCTAAACAAACAAACAAACTAACCAACCAACCACATCCCCCCTTGTCACTGCTGAGCAAATTGAAATGTTCATCACAGCTTATTGTAAGCTTATGGTACTAATGAGTATCTGATGCTCTGTCTTGTTTGCAGATACTCAGAAAGCTGGCTTGTTTCTATGCTGGATCAAGTGCTTCACTAATGCCATTCAAAACTTTGTTCCGCCCTAATCCTTTTTCATGTGGAATTAGGTGGAATGAACTGCTTTCTCTAACACTATCATCTTTGCCAGGCATCCAAATCAGTTCAAGGCAGGCAGATGAAGCCCGGCACTCCCAGAAGCACAGCGAAACCTGAGAAGGGAGCTCTCGGGACAGGGGGTGGCACTGAGGCCACTGGGTGAGTCAGGGAAAGCACTTATGTGCAGGACGTGCTGTGACTAACCCTGCTGGAGAAGGAGCGTCACCTCCCGCCCCCACATCATGCGAGTCACTCATCCCACAGCTCAGTGACACACAGGATGAAGGACAGCACTAACAGCCAGCATTTACACAGGAGGACACCTATGGAAAAGCAGGGCTGCATCCAACAGGGGCACACACTCCCAGCTCGGTTCTGTGACCTCTGCTGCTCCCACGCCTGAGGGGCTCAGGGCAATAAATGCACCAACTAGTTGCAACAGAATATATCAAATAATGTCTAATATAATAAACTTGCATAACTATGCTGCAGTATTTCTGATTTTTGCATATTTGATTATATCTGCATATTTAATTTATTTATACTTACATGCATATTCCATACCAGTTTGTCTGATATGGAAATAAGTATGGCTGATCACCTAAAGTTGGCAGCATTTAGGAACCAGATTAATTTCTCCAAAATGCAGGCATCTAGCCTGAGATAGGCATCTAGGCTCCATCAACAGTCTGTACCAAGAGAAACTGTGAAGCAGTTTAACTCAAGCAGGACAGGAGCCTAATACAAAAAGAATTAATTCCTCTCTGAAGTCAAGTTCCTGTTTTTTGGAGGACAAAAACTAGTGAGACTAATCCCACATGTAGTGAATGACAGTCTTTAAACTCAAATTTTGTGGTTGACTCTGGAGCATCTAGTTGAAAAAGTGGAATAGGAGGGTCTGTAGAAAAAGTGCACAGCAGATATTGTTCCTCACTGTTTTAATGCAATCTTTGCTAATTTATCTGTTGATTTCTACTGGAGCAAGACTGAACGGGGTACATCTGTTTTGTATTGACTTGTTCCTGCAAAGGGACAGCAGGAATTTGCAAAGCGGGAGTTTACAGAGAGGCAAATATTCCAGAGGGGCCACACTCCTGGAATATGGATGTGGATAAACATCTGTATCTCACTATCTCACTGTCTCCTTTTTGTTTTTCTACCTGCACAATCAAAAAGTATCCCAGGCCTGGCACATACATTGCTGCAAACAAGCTGATCACACATTCAAATAAGTGATCACATATTTAGTAGGAACTGAAGGCTAGAAATAAAAATACAGAAAAAGATGTTGAGAACAGGATTTCATGATATGGAAAGACCTCTGTTTGGGGGTTTATCTCACTGAAGGAGATGATGTGGGGAGACAAGTGAGAACGTATATCTAAGCAAATGCCTAATAACTTGACAGAGCATAGAAATGCAGTCAACTGCTTCTAGCAAATTCTGTTTATTTCATCTACGGAAATAAAACAAACCTAAATATGAGAAATAAAGTAACAGCAGTAACTTAATCTAGAGCTATCCATCCTTCCAATATAAAAAAAAAAATGTGTCAAGCACTATTAATACATTTATATGACATACACAGAGTACATACAGATGAACACAATAAATTGCTTTCATTTTCCTCTGATCACGAGCCAGCTCTGTATTAGGCCAATATTTTGGCATTATTTAATGTAACTTAAAAATGCTTCACCTGGTGCCAGCTGACTAAATCGTCCGACAGTTCTCATGAAGGAAGGGGCTGAAGCTATCTACCCCCAGTTACAGCTGATCTACCTCCCCTACCAGCAGTCACGGTGCTCCATGGCCCAGCAGACTGAGTGTCCCTGCTGGGGCCCTCATCAAACGGCAACCATCTTACCTGGTGAAAGTGCTGCTCTGAATCCTCCCAAGTCTGACCTAAACTCTGTGTACCATCACTCATCTGGCTAACCAGTAATGCAACCTTAAGAGTCCAGCACTGGGGGAAAATACTGAGGGAAAGGGTCATACTTCAATGTGGTGTTTCGAGTCCCATTTAAACAGTTCACACATACAGAACTAAAGCTGCTGGTGAGCTTTATTTTAATGTAAATCCTTGGTGAAAGAAAGGAAAGGGAATTATCACTGTGATAAGCTCTGATCAATTGAAATATCAACGCCAACTTTTTGAACAGATCAGTAATTTAGTGAGAGAAATGTTCCCAGCCTGGTTTCCTAGAACATTTGTTTCTAGGCACACATTTTATTTACACAAGGAAAAACTGCTATGAACATTTAAAAATCACTACCTTTGTAGACAAACAGGAACTGTAGGATACTTGTTGTGTGTTTGTTTGTTACACTGTGTAACAGAAAACTGCATACAATATGTGGTTGTTTCTTGAAAGAGTCACTCAAACATCTAAAGTGAAAACTGGAAGGATTATGATAAAAGCCACTGCTGAGCAGCATCCTAGAGTATTATGGGAGTGGTGTGTTTTCTTGACTCGGATTTTTGGCAGAAAGAATTTGGGAAGGTTTTTTGGTGAAATCTGGACTCTATAAATAATTTCAATTGCAGGGTGTTTCACATGGGGTAAGAACTACATTGGATTGCTTACAGCCAAGGAGAAGTAGGCTGTGTTGACATCCACTTACACTGGCCACTAAAGCATTTCAGATTGCAGGAAAGAATGGCACTACTATCCCAAGATATACCAACAGGAAGCAGCAACTTCCGGCTGACTTTTGTTGATGTGCAGCTGTAACCCTTTTCCTACCCTCAATTTTCTTTTGAAATCATGGATAACCCCTGTACAGCAGCAATTCCACTTGTTGCCAGACTGTCATTCTCCCAACTGTCCCCACATTCTCATTCACTATTGCTTCAAGGGCACCTTTGGTCAAAGAATTTTGCACTTCAAAGTCACAGGTGATTATAAAACTTTATTAACTCTAAAGGGACTCTTTCAAGAAAAACTTTGTGTAAACAAAATATGTGTCACTCATAAGCAGACCAGAGCCACAGTGTATTCTAAATGGGTGCCTTAAGCCAACAGCATGTATTTGCCCTTGCAATTTAAACAATCCAGATATAATTCATGGAATCCTATTAAAAAAATCTGTTTTATTTTCAATGTGAAACATTTCTTTTTTTATCACATCAAAACAAGTATAAAATGAGATCATCAACTTTGTTCCACAAGGATAAAAGAATTAATAAAAGTACATAAATCGCATATGAATAAATCTTCTATGAACCTCCCAGGACATACTGCAAGCCAGAATCTTTAAGATGATGTTAAAATTTAGAAGAGCACCTGGTTTTCTGCTTAGAAAAAGTGAGTATGAATACAGAGCAACCAGAGAAAAGAAAAGCTGACCCAAACCAGAACAGAATGTAAAGCAAGAAATCAGACTCACATCATGAAAGGATCACTGTAAAATCACCTTATCTCTGATTCTGAAGTACCACATAAGAGTGTGTATAATAGGAAGCATATTTCATATTTGTGAAGCATATTGGTGATAGGAATTCAACAGCCTTGCATTATGTTTTTAACAACAAAGTAAGTAAAAACACTGATAATCAGTACAAGCTATTTAAAGTTTTCTGTTTCAAAATCTTTCCTGGCTTACAGATGTAGTTGCTGTCAACTAACAGGGAACAATGTTTTGCCATTAGGCAGAGGCAGACTCCAGTCTACTTTGCTTTTCCTGTATTCCTGATTAGTGTGATGCTATTCCATTTGAGATCATGAAAATTTTCCAAGGAAAAATTCTGGCAAAAATGTGAGAAAACTGGCTAACTGGTCTATCAGCTAAAAATCCCTCTTCAGTCTTTGAATTTGTTCACAGGTCTGCTTGTTCAACTTGCTATCAAAGTAGACAGTGTATGGGGCTTGAGAGTCTCAAATACCGCGGCATACTCAAATACAGAAAAAATACAATTTTATTTTCTTAGGTTATGAGGAAATATGTGCTGTACAGGTAATAACAGGCAAATGTGTTATTTTAATCTCTCAAAATATGATGGAAATCCAAAGAAAGGCAGCAAAGACTGAGCTGAAAATCCTGCTCTAGAAATACCAGGAATACATTTATTTTTGACCCTCGCTTAACTTAGACTCATGAAACTATAATATCATCAAAATACCTGTCAACTAAAGGAAAAAAAACCAAAATGCATTAACCAGAACTGAAAAAATAAATTAAAAATAGTATGGGTACATGGGTAAGAAAAGCAACATCTCGTCCCACCCACACCACCAGCTTCAGAGTTCAGTAAGAAAACAAATCAGAACAGGGGGAGGAAACTAGGCCACTATGCCAGGAATGTGTTTTTGATGAAAAAATTAGTCCTGTTTTATACAATGGATGCATTCAAACACCTCTCAAAGCAGGCCAGATGTTGGTTGGAGCAAATTAATAACACTCTGTATGTGCTTTTAGTCCACTCTGCCTCTCATCCTATCAGCCATTTGTCCCAAAAGCCTCCACACTGCATCAATCAGCTCCTGACTGGAGGAGATTCCTCACACAGCTGAAAGACACATCTCCTTAAGCAGCTGCTGCTGCTGCTGCTGCTACAAAACTCCCGAGCCTTTCTCATCACTAACACCACTTTGCACTGGCAGGAAGAACAGCTTTAACTTAAGGGGAGGACCCATGTCCTGTGCTTGGAAACCTGTGAAACCATCTGAATGTACTCAGCTCGCCCATGCTTTCCCAGGAACAGCCTGCCCCTTTTAAGCACCTAGGTGTATCATTCATTTTAATTGTGCGGAACTTGAAGGCAAAGGAGAACCTGAGCTCCACTGCGAGCAGCTTGCCAGCTCAACTTAGGCAGCCCCTCAGATGCACTGAGCTGACAAAACAAGGAGAGGTGCTGGGGAGGGAGCAAAATGGCAAACAGAGCCTGGGGAAAGCTCACAGCATTCAGGTAATGGTCACATCCTATCTTCAGAGTAAAACTTTGCGAACCTATGCTAGAATCACTGAAAAAATAATTAACATGGGAGAAAACACATTTAGTGCTGATTACATTATTTCTTTTCTGCCAGCTTGTACAGTCTTACATGAACTTCAGATTCTTTCCTCAGCATACTGTAGTGCAAATCAAGATATTAAAAATGCTGACAAAAATATAAACTCCATTATTTTGTCTCCCAAAGAAGAACAAGTGACAGTCCAAAGTATCTCAGCTTAGTAAGGAGAAGGAAAATTGTTAATGAAACTAAAAACACTTGTAATATCTGAAATTTACACCAAAAAACAATTACCTCTCTCTCCCAGTAGCCTGCCCAATCTCTGCAAATCCACCAGCAAGTCCTTTCCTTTTGGCACCTGTTATATTCCCCAAATGGCTCTTAGAGCCAGTGCAGCACCACTAATGAAGAGAAACATCTAGAGAGTTTCAACTACTGCACTGCCTCTGAAATGCATTTCAGAAATAACAGCAGCTGTAATGATTTAAACTATAACACTCCCACATCGCAGAGATTCAAAAATATTCTAGAGCAGTTAAACAAAGTACTGTGTATGTTACTAATTAAAGTACTACAGCATGAAGAAGTCCTCCTACACTCCAGGATCTTCAATGCAGCTACATAAATAAGGAATAAAAAGTATTTCTTGTTTTAAATAGTGTAAGATCCATCTACAAGAGAGGATATTGCAGATTGATAGAAAAAGACATCTTCAGGAGAACACCAGACATGCCTACTTTGTAAGTGCAGGTACGCTCTGATAAACTTTATCACCCTGGAAATACTCTTGAAGGGTAAACACCCTGTCCCTCAGGGAGTGAATCCTAGCCTCCAGCTGTGATATTTTCATGCTTTGCTGGTGCACAAATACTAATCCACATGTCAAAGTGCAACAAGATGTGGAAGTAGTGAGTCAGATCACTGGGATGGGGTGTCTGCCCTGCCAAGGACAGCACCATTTGGGCATGCATGAGGCGCTAAGGTGACTAGAGTAGACAACATTCACTGCACATTACCAGCACACTGAACATCAGGTTCACTTTAGGCATTGAGTCAAGTTGTTTTAAGACTCAAGTCATACAGGCTCAGACAAGACTCTAGAGCTTACTTGGCCTGCTGAGGAGGCAGTTTTCAGAGTTAGTACGATAAATATAAGAAAACGCCAAATGGTTTACATCTTATTTTCTGCACAGTCCAAAAAGTCCTCCTCTTGCTCCGTGTTGATCTTGGAAGGATGTTAGCTCATACCTATTTTGTTGGAACTTAAGTGTATAACATATTTCTAGGTAAGAGGCTTCTACTTACATTTTTTTCTATTTCTTACAGGAATAATCACCATGTATTCTTTAGCACATCAATCTTCTCAAATGATCTGCCCAATCTAATTCATGTTTTGCCTAACTTCTTTTTGATTAATTTTCAGTTCTATTTAAATGATATTTTTCCCTCTTGAGAAAGATTGCCCAGAGTTTTTTCAACCATGCTCCTCATCTTTTGAAATTTCACTCTTCAAATCCTCATGTCATGAATGGCTTGGCACTGAAAGTACTTTAAATATTATTTGAAAATATTGACAGTTGAAGCCAAAGCAGGATTTGATTCACATCACTATGTAATCTAATTAAAAATATATCTTATTTTACAGTCACCAAAAAGTAACATACTGAAATTCTGCTGAACACCCTATTGAGCCAATGCCACACAGGCAAGGGGGAAAAGGCAGAAGAACAACTGCACACCTTCTTAAACAGTAAGCTTCCTGAAAAAGAAACTTCTGAAGCTGTTGCACTCTGAGAAAATCCACCTCTTCCATAGCAGTGGTGCCTGTCCTAGATCCAAAACACCAGCTGGTACACCATCCAAGAAATCACCACCACTGAAGCTGTTTACTAACGTGAAAAAAAAAAAAAAAGGCCATCAACTCTTTCTTTCTTAAATGAATTACTAGGATGAATTATTTTGTGAAGGCAAGAGCTTCAGTTGCCTGGAGAATGGCTGCCTGAAATCAACTGCTTCAGAATGACCTAAATTCTTTCACAAATTTGTCCTTTAAGGCACCTCCTTTCCCTCCAAAGCAGCTGTTCATCCTTGTAGCTCTTCCATACTTCTGAATTAAGAGACATGCTGTGACTGGTACTTTTGACTTTCTACCAATAGACAGAAAACTGTGAAAACTGGATCCTCTTTTCCTCCAGCAGGTAGGAGGTGAGAAGTGGAGGTGGGGCCCTGGAGAGAAATGTGTGTAGAGAGCAGAGGAGTGCAAGGAAAAATGCAAAGTAAGAATAAAAATGAATCTCACTCACTCTTCAGCAAGTGTTAGGCACCAGACAGTAGAGAAGGGCATTTAGAAAACAAAGTAAGAATAGGGCAAAAACTATGATTTAAATAGCCATAAGGGAGCTTTTAGTTTTCTGCAACTCCTCCCTTTTCCTTACAAGATACAATCCCAGTGGTGTTTTATGTAGAGACAGCTCTGTGAGCTACCCGATTTTTACACTCTTCTGAATCACTACTATCTACATGCAAATGAATCCCAACAGGGGCCTCAAGATCCTCTTGCAAATGCACAGTTTACAAAAGAAAATGTTTGCAATATTCACACAGTGAATGAGGTTAACTGAAAGGCAAATTATTCATGACTTATGTACAAACTTAAACGTAGTAGTCAAAATACTCTGCTGTGTAAAATCAACATCTACCTTTTATGAAGGGAAAATAAACTGCTTTTGCTATACAGCAAGGTAGTAAAGAAAGTGTCCTTGTATTCTGCTCTCAATAGTTGGCATTAGACCTTGGTCTTTATAGCCAGATGTACTGACCACTTACAAGTGAAGGCAATTACTATACAAAGGGGAAAATTTTATGATGTTTTGAGCTCTACGGCTATGTGGCCAAACTGTGAAGCACTGGATTATTTAATGTGTTAGTAGAGAAATAGCTGGGTGAACCAGATTTATATTTAATTACGAAATAGTGTCAAGACTATGCCTGGAGCCAGTAAAAAATTATCTGTACAATGATTTTTTTTTTTTTAATTGCATTGTTTTCCCTCACAAATTTTAAAAGCGACATGACTAAGAAGAATCCTACAAAGCCTAGCTAGGACTTCAATCTGATGTTCGGAAAAATCTACTTGTCCTTTTTGTTCAGTTGCAGAATGTTCTCATCACCTTAGTGGAGAAACTCCATTGACAGTATAAAGAAGGGTCCTGTGCTTGATGGGTGAGCAACCCTCAGGAGCAGGGACAGGGGCACTTCCCAGAGCACTTCCCAGTGACAGTTCAGCAGACTGGAAGGCTTCTGTGTCATGTGCTGCTCAGGAGACAGTAGCCAGGCACCACAGGGAGCCATAGTTAATGCCTTCCCAGCCTTTCGTGCCTCAGACAGCCTTCTTGTTTTTTGCAGTTCAGTCTCTAGTTCAATAATAAGGATTCTTAGCAATTTCTCAATTTACCCAAATATCATGGGCTCTGAGGACATTAATTCTGCCAAATTAAGGTTCTCAAAACTTAGTTTTGACTGCTTCCTTTTCCTCTGCTGGTATGGCCCTACTATAAAGGGCTAAGATCAACATTATAACTTAATTCTCACCAGTGGCACTTCTTCTGACTTCTCATCCAAGTTTCAAGACCACATTTTTTTTCTCACCCATTTCTTTAGCCCCAGCTTTCTCCTAAACTCAGTTTCCCTTCTCAGCAGAGCTCTAAGCTACAACGCCTTTATTATTTCATTGATGCTGTTTGCTCCAAATGTCACCCAGGCCTGAGGAAGAGAAATCCTGTTGCTCAGGGCAGAGCTTTAATTTTCTCAGTGCCCATGTCTGGTGTTACAGTGACCTCTGGTTGCTGGGAAAGCAAGCCCAAGGACTGGAGGGTGCTCAGTACAATTACGGGTGGTTTATTTTCTAATCTCCAAGTGTAGAAAGCTTGTGTGAACTGAGACTTTCCAATGTTCACATCCTGTTCAAATTTCAGAAGATTTTTCACAGGGAAGGAGTGAAAAGCATTTTGCTGACCCTCCAGCATTCCCTTGCAAAATTTGAAGACTCTGCTCTGAAACAGAGTTGTCATAGCTTCATAGTGAAGCAGTCATAAGACTCCTCATTTTATTCAGCACCATAGTGCCTATCTCCATTTCATCTTCATTCTTTTAAATAAACGAAATATAATTTCATTACTATTCTTCTAAAACTTATGCTTAAAGCAAATACTTGCCTTAAAAGTATTAGCCCATATATTTAAAGTTGTCAAAGCTATAAACAGCAGAAAACAAGGCCTTGTGATGAACAGAGATGATGCATCATCTTTACATCTTTTAATATATCTGGTAAATTAGCACTGAATTTCATTGAGCCCTAGATGATAGATCCCTAAATCACTCTTAAGAATTTGCTGACAAGAGTTACTTCAGCTTTATTTCTCTTGGGAGGTTTTATGGCATGTATGGGGAAGGTCGACTATCTCTTCCCTGGAAATAAAGAGGTTATAGGGTTCTCGTCACCTTTCTGCAGTGTATTTCAAAGGGTGGATAAGACTAAACCGTAAAGTCAGTGAGAAACTCTTGTCTCTCAGAAAGTCTCTCAGAAACCCCTCATCCCACCCTAGGACAGTTGTGTCCAGAACCTCAGTGAGCCTACATGATCGGACATCTCACCTCCGGGACCTGACTCTTAACTGCAGCGTGTACATCATCTGTTTGCAGTTACAAAACTTCTGCCGGAAAAAGACATGGAATCAGAATTAAAATCCACAACATACAAATGGCCCGGTGTGCTAACTAGCTGGCTGGAAGGAGGAACAATAATAAATAAGCCCTTGAGTCAGAAGCCAGATGTGGCAGAAGCACCCTGCAGTTGCTGGGCAGGCTCAGCAGAGGCCCCAGCCCAGGCCTCTGAGCTGGAGGTAACTGCATCCCCCTTTGCTGTGGGGTCTCTGGCATGGACGTTACAGCGCTCACAAACAGAGTAACACAGTCCCAAAGTATAATCCATAGTTCAGCAAGACTATTTTATTAATTGTTTTAAGCATTTAACGTGTAGGGTGTGCTGGTTTTTTCCATCCAAAACACAAGTTACAATTTTCTGTCAGTCCCAGCAGACCACAACCATATTCTAAAAATAGGATTTCTTCAAGTTTCTCAAACAACTATAAAATCGGCCTATAAATGAAACAATTGCCTAAGTGAAGTAGCCTTCTCAGAAAGGCTCCTTTCTCAAAAGTATTTATTGTTTTCATAAAGAAAACACTCACAATAAAAAGTGTTCTCTGGTTATATGAAAGGCACTGCAATTTCTAATTTTCCTCTGAATGTAGATTACTTGCAGCATCAAACACTACCTGAAGTAAAAAAAAAAAAAATATTATGGGCAACTAAGATGTTGTAAAGGGCTGTGTAGGAACTTTAGATGAACAAATTGACCTGAAGGAATAAAAGTCACCCTTAAGGAGAAAAAACGAAGACTGGAAAAGGCAGCAGAACTGGGCAGGCATATACTTTTAAACTCTTGAAAGCACAAGAGGGCAAAAATAACAGTTTGCAAAAGCCCAATAAATATGTTAGAGGAATTTGGTTATTACTGGAGAAGTCACTAAAGCTGTTTGTTATCTAATGTGAAGCCTGCTAAGGTCCTAATGCACTGTAAAATACTCTGTGCCATTAACTGACTGACAGGGGGTGGGGAGATTCTAACAACAGTGGGGAGCAATTTTTTTTCAGAGAAAAATATGCTGTCATTTCACTTCTGGCATCATTTGTTTTACAGCACTCACAGTAACCTCGCCGTTTAAACAATGCTCAAGCAAAAGCAGGCATGAGACTGTGGCCACAGGAAGGTTTGGCGTTTGTTTTTATTCAAATAGAGCCACCAGCACTCAGGCTCAGAGTATTCGGATCTGTTTTCCTGTTACGCTTTTCCTTCGTAATAAATGCTTTTAATTTTTTAAAAATACAGCAATAAACCCGGAAATTCCATAAAAGCCGTCTTCTTTTATATGAAAGTAAGGGGGGAAGGGGAACCACAAAACCATATGGAAGTCAATGAAATGCTTTATTTGTTCAGCAGAAAAAGGGGACTGTGTATTTCCTGAATTAAATTTGTTTTCATTGTCCTTCTGTGGCTAACTAGTTTAGGGAGATCATATACAATGTCAGTCCTCATCTGTGATTTTTTAAAGTAAGAGTACCTGTATTCTGCAGGTACATGGTTTTGCAGCTGAAGCTAATTTCTTAAAATCTGTGTTTCATGTTTACAATGATGTAACTGGAAGAAGACTAGGTCCTGTCACAATTTTAGCAATGCAGCTCCCATGTAATTCTCCACAGTTGTATAATAAAAATATTAACAGCTGTATAATTTCTGCAAGTAATTAAAAACTAATCCTTAAGGGAAAGGGTAAAACCAGTCTTCACACACATTTTTTTAATACCCACAAATACAATATGTGTAAGGGGATAATTTGAGGCAGCATTAGATATAGGGCTCTGTTGAAGAAAATCTATCAAGAAAATACTATGTACAGACTGATCTATTATTGGAAATTGCAGATAATACTGAGATGAAAATTGAAAAAGATCTCAAGCCCTACATTCTTTCTTTTAATTATTATTCACTGAATTCTGGACATGGAGTGTTACAGGATTCACTATTTTTCATTTCAAGGTGATTTAAGAGCAATGAGTCACCCTGTGGTTATTGTTTTACCATCCTCCTTTCTAAACCATTACACTGCTGCTCATTAAGATGTTTAGAACTGCAGTTAAGATAAGCTATTAGTCCTCTCACAAATGAATGCATACCTTAGAATGTGAAATATATACTGTAACTATGTCGTACAGTCTATAAAAAGTACCTGGGAGAAAAAGAAGAATTACAAATGTTTATCCCAAGGAAAACCCTGAAGGGGAAGAAGAAGAGGTAGCAAGGAAGTTTTGACATGTAGTTTTAATTTACCTGTTCGGGATTAAATTGGTATTTTGATGACAGAACCTGTAGATACTAGATAAAAGCAGGAGAGGGACAAAAAACATAGACTATAATTGATGGAAAGTTGGAAGAAGTGATAAAAAATGCTGCTTTGGAATAGGAAGACCCATAGTCAGCTTTTTATATAGCATCTGAAGAGCACAAGGACATGGTTTTTATTCTGCACAAAAAATAAAAGAAATCTGCGTTTGATTATTCTCTCTGAACAATACTCTGGCATGGTTTTAAAATACAGAAATAACTGTTTATTAGTAATTTCCAAAGCTGGATTACTTAGTTAATAAATTATCACTACATCCAAGTGAGCTCAGAGATAAGATTTGTGCATTGCTCTAGTTTTCATACACAGTGCAGAAAGAAATGTGAAAGTACAGAATCACCATGTTCAGTTAACATCGTAAGAACATCCCATGTCAAAACAATTAATTAAAAACATTCAAGGCAGATTAAAAAACAGAGAGAAAATCATAGAAAAAACCATTAATCTAGAGGCATTGAATTCAGATTTTACAGATATACAAATACAAATAACCTCAGCTGATAACCTCTTCCTACACATTATCTATCTTTGGATACAATCATGTAAAAACTCCTAAAGAAAAGTTAGGCTCCTAAGGAAAAGTTACAAAAGTAGAATACAAAGCTGGAAACTTCAGACAAGGAACATGATTTACTTCATAAAAATGGAATAATTTGAAAATAGAAATGTTTAAAACTCTTCTGAAACGTGGGGCAAGTGGGGAGTTTTACGATAAATAAAAATCCAAACTGAACCATTTGCCAACTTAAAGGGCTTATGTTAAGGCATCAGAAGGACATGAATTCTAACAGCTGCCATACATTTGCAATATCTGGGTGCACTGATCACATAAAGTGAACTCGAGTATCAGCAAAAAGACACTTATACTATGAGTCATATGCTTGTTTGAAAAATACTCCATTGCATGGTAAGATCAGCTGAGCAAGGAGGAGGAAAAGGAAAAGGAAGCACATTTAAAAGAATTTATGGTCACAGTGAAACTTGTCATTTCAGACCTGATTTAGGAGCACTTCTGGGCTCCTTGCTGATGTTAAGCTTCCAGCAATATCTGTAGCTCCAGATACAAGTTCCCTTTGTATCACCTCCAAGTGGTCAGCAAACCTACACCAGCAGAGAATGGCTTATTCACAGAAATTCTTACCTCAGCTTCTTCTCATGGCTCCTAGAAACACCATTTTTACTATGCATGAATTTTTCAACCACCATCAAACTCTACCTGGGAAAAATACTGCAGCCTACTCTAAGCTACCTATGTAAGCTCATGCTGGGTAACTCTTACACTCACACCCCACTAATCTTTCCACTTTTTCAATCAAGCTGAAAGCTTACTAAAATACTGATTTATTTTTTCAAATTTCTCTTTGTTTTCTCTTAGAAAGATTAAATTAGATTCAACACTGCTACAATAAATTAATATTAAATTTCTATATTGACGCACATAAAAACAGAAAATGAAAATAAGAATTACTAAAGATGGGTAGACTGATAAATATCAAAAATTGATGTGTGATGTATGGATGGAATTCTCCATGTTTCTTTAGCTTATATAGCAAATAAAGAACATTACATGTAGGAAATTGAACTGTGTCCATTAAACCACATAGATGCATGAGGAAACATCAAGCCTTAAGTGACATGATACGGTACAGACTTATGTCTCGTTCTATTCATCTCTGTCACCGGCTCCTATAACTCTGCCAGCACGAGTCTTCTCCAAAATTGAATAGCCATCACCTACCTTGCTGAACAAATGTAATTCAATACATAGAAGCCAGCTGGACAGCGAGAGGGAAATGATTACTGAAAAAATGGGCAAGCTGAATCAATCCAGCTGTCTGGCAAGCATCAGTGCTGGCCATAGGCAGGAGAAGAGAAGATGTGGTCTTCAGCAGGAAGAGAGGCAGCATATGAGGAGGGAGCAGGAAAATATCCTCCTCATGAACAAATTTTATTTCTGCTTATCTTTATCATTAAACACCATTTTGGGACAATATTATTTATTTACTGTTGGTCTTCCTAGCTGAAGACTTATCTCTAAAGCAAGGTCAAGGGCCACAACAACAGAGTATAAATTGCTGGTGAGTAAAAGCCTATGTCTTCAAAGAATTTTCAGAAAAGCACCAGCAAAGAATGTATTAGTAAGGAAAATGAGAACACAGTCAACAGCATAGAACATTGTAAGTAGCAAAGAATCCTGTGAATAGGACTTAAATTGTTGGGCTTATACATATGCTCCATCTTCATTGCCACATACTTAAATACAGGCTTTCCCAATACAGTGACTATTACTTGTGTATAAGTTTTAAGCCCACATCTTCTTTCCAGTTAAACTGGGTGAAGATATACAACACTTGCTTTGCTCGGATGTTATGTATTACTTTTTAAAAAGAGAGAAAAATCAAATCAAAACCAGCTAACAGTAACAGTTAATGAAACTTCTGGTCAGATTAGCATCTGGAAGTGACAAAGTTTTACCTTTCCTGTCCTGATCCTTGCAGGGTAACATGTAGTCAACACACTTGAGTAAATGTTGTGAAGTGCAGCATAATGAATGCACGCGAGCAAGAGGGAACAGCATCTATGTGCATCCAAAATGCACACACCAGTTAAATGGGGAAGCCTTGGGGCCATCTCTAACTCTTTTGTTTATATCTTTTCCACCCAATTGTTCTCTCTCTGGCTCTTCTGTTGGAAAGGATGGGATGTAACCCAACAGATGACTAACTGTGTACAATCAAACCCATTTTGTTGCTTAACCCCAGCAACTGCCATATGTTATTTCTGATCTTAAGGACCCTTTAGCTATCTTTCTGTGGTGACCCAGAGCATAAATAAATAAATAAATAAATAAATAAATAGATGAAATTCTCCTCTCTTTCTTTAAGCCAAAAAACAATTTGCAGTGAAAGGCATAACCACCTCCCATGTATAACAGCTTGCAACAACCTAGATGTGTCAGAAACACCAAAAAGCAGAGTTTTTCTCAATGTTTAGTTAACAGTCACTATTTCCAAGCATGCTGAAGTCAATGAGAATTTTTTCAGGCTTTTAATGAGCTTTGGGTAAGACACGACTGGTTTAATTTACTGACTTCTGCTGCTCCATGGACGTGATTTGATATTCAGAAAGGAATATCAAAAGTTAGTTAATAAGCATATGCCATGTAAACAGTGATGTACCCTAAAACACAACACTCAGCTGGTTTCCATCTCAAAGCTCAGATTATAGTAACGCAGAAGCCAGGTGTATGGCACTGACCCAGACTCAGAGTGTCAGATCAAACTTCAGTGAAACAGCCCAGCACGTATTTTATAACAAAGTTATAAAATCAGATATGAGAAGTAGTAATAGCAATCTGAAATTCCAAAATGTATTTTGCAGGGGTTTAAAAATAATAATTTTTTCCATTAGATGGCTTTACAGATGGACATACCATAAACCCAGCATTCTTGTACCCTTATATCCATTATTATCAGGTTTTGGGAAAGCATACCATTGCCATTTGAAATGAACTATTATTTTTGCATTCTTAAATATGATACAATATTCTGACTATTTGTTTACTATAACACTGATTTCACCCAAGGTTTCTAATTTGACAAGCCTCTAGGGTCACAGATCTACCAAATTTGACTTCATCTTTATACATACACTTAAAAAAAGGAGATTTAGGCATCTGTGAAAGCTTTAGGCTTCTGACTTCCTGATAGCTTACAATAGAAATAACAACTGAAAGCACCCAGCTGCATTGGATAGTTAAATCCATTTTAAAATTTGGGTGAACATTTAAACACACAGAAAAGGTAATGCTTTTGTGCATATTAAGTCTTAAAATGCTTTACTGTCATGAGTTACGTCAAAGAATTGCTTGAGGATTCCTGTGGTTATGGTTCCCTGCTCTTTCTGAAAACTCAAATGGGTGAAGAAAATAGTGCTAGGAAAGTGATGTTTAAAGATAAGATTGTCCATTAATGGCTGTCCCAGTTCCTCCTGTTTGGCAATAAACTATTTCCAGAGGTATTTTAAAATGGTCCTGTACATCAAATGCGGTTCAGGTCTTAACAACGAAATTCACCACTTGAGAACTTTCTCTTTCCCACTTACAGAGCATTAAAAAGGTTACATTGTTTTGCTATTTTCTGAAGTAATTTGCCACAGAATCCAAAAGCCACTGCTGATGACCATCCAGCACTTCACAAACCATCAGCACTTTACACAAGGACCTTGGGGTGGTTCACCAGTGGAAGTGCTGGCCTCAGACTGCACCTGAAATCTATTGCATTTCAGTGTTTACATGTACCTTTAGTCACTATCTATGTGAAAGGGCAAAAAGCTTTCACACAGAGGTAGGCAAATTTTCCCAAAACTGTCAAAAAAAAAAGATTTAATACTTTAAGAAACACTCTTTCATGGGCAAAAGGAGGGACTTGGGGACCTGTTGTGTCTCATTACAGTTGTGACTGAAAAAACATTTCAAAGTAGAAGGAAATAAGGGTTTTCATGTTTATAGATCAAATCAAATAATGCCAGAGACAGTAACTTTATAGTTTTTTAGTATCATTCACATGCAATGACCAAAATTTTCCAAATTGGTTTGAAAATCCCTCCTCAAAACTGAGATTGATCAAGATTTCAGAAAGTCACTTCATACTCCTAACTATTTTTAAAAATCTTCCACAGTTACTTTATGCATGCATATATCTGCTCTCTCACAGCATTTAGAATTGCATACCTTTTTCTGACAGCTCTGAGACAGGCAATTATTAATTACCTTCACTTAAGACTGTCAATGGCCCAAGTGGGGAGAAGCCTGTAACTTCTAATCTAACACAGAAACTCAGCTCCTCTTCTATCACACATCTGCTTTCCACTGGCAGACAGCATTTCACTGAACAAACACAAAATTGTTGTAGACCTCCTCACCATCTTGAAAATGTCACAAATTACCTCAGATTCCAATGAGCAAGCTGAAATTTAATACACTGGCAGAACAATGAACTGCTATCTGTGTGGTATCCTATACATCTATTACTTTTTGAAATAGGTCCAAAATTTGCAAGTGACTGTATGGAACTGTACACAAATGACTTAGTCAAGCATCTTAATTTCTCTGCATTGAAAACTTCCACATGATTGTAAGCTTTTCCCTAAAATTTAGCAGGTATTCCAGCCATATAATTTCAGCATTACAAGTCCCTGGATACAAAGGGATCTCTATCAAGATATTGTAGTTTCCACCTCTCTGTACACATACAGGGTTTGAAAAAGTAACATAAATTTAAATTCAGTTTAAGTATCCATGGTATTTTCATTACCATTCTTACAAATAAGGATTTATAATTAATTGGCTTTGCAAGATCTGGCAACTATACAAATCATTATCAATACTGTTGAATGAAAACAAGACAAGGATACTGCAGTTTAAGATTTTTACATATCTTATTTTATACAATTTTAACAACCATTAAAGGCCTCTGGAATCTAAGAATGTGTAATTTCTCTGTTTACCCAAAACATGCATATGGTACAGAGGATAGCAAGTTCCTTAATGATGACTAGGTCAGCTGCCACAGGCAAAGTCATCTCTTGGGTCAGAGGACAGTTTAGTCTCCAAGTTATCTCAGTCACTGGCCTCCTTGCTGTGATCTCCAGCATGGTATTAATTAGTTGCAGTTGTAGCATAGACTTCTGAAATATCAACATCTGTTCACATGGAAGACCACACACTTATCCTACGCAGGCCTACACATAGCTAGTTATGACTGATCTGGACTTAAACTGAATCACAGCCTCCTGGAAGTAAAAGTCTGTATGCTGTTCACACTAGTTTGACTTTTCATTGGTTACTGTTTCCCATTAAATCTATTTAAATTCATCATTTTAGTTTCTAATTCTCATTTTTTAAGCTTTTCTTTTCTCTTTCAGATGTGTTTTTGGAGGGATTTTTCTTAACGTGTTCTCTGAGAATCGCTTCAAACACGGGTAGATAATTTAAAACATCAGACAAATAAGAAAGCATTAAACTGAGGTAAGTCAGGAATTTTCCTGAGACCTGATAAATGATGTATGATTTTAAACCTTCTTTGGATACTAATATAAAGTTTAAGACACTTTTTTTTAAGAGCTTTTTTGGCTAGGAACTAAGAGGCTGTAGAAATCCAACTATATGCCTTTTTGTGCTGAATAAATGCTTTGAGCTACACAGAAATGAATTAATGTATGTACAGTGGATGTACAAATGAATGCTATCTTCAGAAATATGATTAGAATAGCAGAGAGGTTCCTGAAGGGGTGATTTGAAAGATTCTGCAGGAGCACAGACCTCCTGAGTCAAGTGGACTCTTCCCACAACTTCCCTCATGAATCATGTTTCAGTGATGGCTTTTAGTAGGCTATGGCCTCATGACTGTATTTAGGGAGAACTGAATTTCATTCCAGAAAGACAAAATGAGGTTTCACTGGTACGGAAGATAGAACTTGAAACAATGGGATAAAGTATGTGATAAGTTAGAATCCAAGTAAACTGCATTTTCTTTCTTTGAGGCTTTTAGAACTATGAACGCTCTATTTTTCAAGAGCTTGTTACTGTCTTTACAGGTCATGTAAGAATCCTTAATGCTTTTTTTTTTAAAAAATGAGGTTGCAATAAAACACCTCAACCAAACATTCATATTAGAAATACTGTGTTCTTCCTCATTCTTCAGCAAAATTCATTAAAATGGATAGGTTCCAAACAGAATTCCTACATCATGTGAAAAGTCCACTTTGTCTACAAAATTATTAGAGCTCTGTTTTACTTGGCTTTTGCCATATTCAGCAGGGTCTGAGGTCACTATTAGCTTGATTACAGAAGCATGAATTCATTAATATGCATTAGCTGATATAACCTAGAACACTAGGCATCAAATTATCCTTTTTTTCCCCTCAGTGATCACAACAAATAAATTCAGCCCTGATAAATTGGAGTGAGGAGAAAAGAGAACATGATAGTAAAGACTCATTAGCAAATTAAATACTCTGTTAGAACAGCCTAGGCTGTTTTGCTCACAAGATTTTTGACTCATTAGGGAAGTTGGGTGGCCTCTAGCTGAAACTGGTGCAGAGTTTCCAGGAATCACCTCAACAGTTACAAAGGGAAAATCTGCTGCACCTATTTTACCACATCATCTCCCACTATAGACATCTGCTGTACCTCTCTTTCCACACCATATATAACTGTAAATATTTTATGTTTTTCAATGACCTAGTTTTCTGGATTAAACACCATCGTGTCTCCTGGTCTCCTAAGCACTTTTCATAGAGTCAGCAACATCTACTGATTCATATGAGGAAGTTTAATTATTTGCCATCTATGGAGATCATCAAACTCTGACATCCACAAAAAAAATCTGGGCAGGGAACACAAAACCCCAAAACTATTAAGTTAGTTGCTGAATTTTCCACTGTCAGTTTTGCTGAACAGTATCTATGACCCTATTCACAGGTGTGAATACTTTGGTCAATGCGTTCTCATAAAGGAGCATATTTGAAGTGATCAAGCTGAGATACAGAGCATCCCAACAAAGCAGCACAGTTCTGGTAAATGACAAAGGTATGAGAAATCAGAGGATAAATTGCCTAACTTTAAACATTTTGCTACAAAGAAGAATCCATAAATCTTTCTGAGTCACCTAGGCTACTTATATAATGCTTGTGAAAAAACAGGCATCAACAAAAACCAGTCTAAGTGATCCACGTATTGGAATTACAAATGCCTAAAGAAATACTTCAGTGCATAGCATGTTCAAAGACTGAGACTCAGGTAAAAGACTCAGAGAAGGCTCCATTTTCTTGAGGATTTTTCTCACAGGATTGGTGAACTAAGTAAGCCTTACATTTCTGTGTCACATCTGAGGTGGCGAAGGAAAGAACGATGGTGTTTACTTCTGTACTTGGTATGTTGAAATGATTTACATGTTCATTTTCCCAGTATTTCTTTAACTGGTACATTAAACAGACACTAAGTAACCAGGTCTTAAAGCAAGGCTAGAACTCACGGCCCACCTTTCCAAAAAAAGAATACACTCAGTGAGATGTTCTTCCCAAGTCTTCCATTACTGGCAGTGAAGTCATTCAAAAACAATAGATGAGTAACCTCATGCTACCTTTGCCCTTAGTCTAGTGATTTCAGCTCTCCTGCATGAAGCAGGAAAGGTGGGGTTGACTCTCTAAGTAGAATTCAAAATTTCAGACTCTTGCTCTCAGGTATCCGTAATCATGAGGCTCTTACAAGAGGATGAATGTCAGATTTCACACCTTTTTATTTAAAACAACCCCTCACCAAAAGTGGTCAATCCACTTGCATTAAAAATGCAAAATGTGTGTTTAAGAGCTTTTGATTGGTCAGAATACCTTCTGGTGGCAGCACACAGGCTCTTCTGTTCAGGTTTTAATCTTTGACTCATCTCAGACAGAAGAGTTGGACAGCCTGGGCTTGCTCTAGAGCCAGAAGCCATGTTCATAGTGGGCTCTAATGTTACACTGAGAGACATCTGGTAAATCTGAGGTAGTGAAGGCTGAGATATCAGGAGATGCTAGGCTGAAAGATTTCAATCACCCTCCTGAAGACACTTAAATTTTTTATTTCATATAGCCTAACAAGCCTTTCCATCTTCTGTGGAAAAATTTCCTTGCCAGACAAAATCTACCCATCATGATGTTTTACTAAGAGCAAACTAAAGGGTCTTTCCTTGTGGTCACCAAGAATCTGACTTTACTGCTCTTTTTTGTGCCCACTTTCAATTTTCTCTCCTAGTTGATTTTTCAAGCCAAATCAGTCTGTGGATATGCTTATGAGTCTTGATTATGTGTTCAGTTTCAGCAATGAATTAATGTCTTACTTAGAGGAGAGATTAAGACAATATTTCAATGAAATATTGAACTTGGATAACCCACTTTTTCATATAGGATGCATAATAAAATTCTTCCGAACTTTTTTGTCTTGTTCAGAGCAGAACTCATCTGTAATCCACAGTGAACTAAGAATGGCATGGAATTAATGAACAGAGCTTCTTTACTCCAATTCACCTATCCTTTTAATTAAAACAAAACTTTTACTCAAATGGAATTAAAAATTTAGCAACCAAAATCTTGTCCTATTAGTCTTTCTAATGTCTTTTTTAAAAATGACAATGCTGTGGAATTTTCTCATCACTTACTTAGGAAAATTCATCTTTATCTAACTATACTTTACTGACTGTAAAAGCAAATAAGTCCCTTTTTGGTTGAAGACAGGAACTTTGTTTTCTCCAGCGTCTGGGAAGTGACTGAAAAGCACATCCAAAATTTAACTTAAGCTGAAACTAACATTTATTTCAATCAGATTCACTAATCATCATAGAAGATGCCTTAACAGACTGTTAGACAGAAACCTAGTACCTGGGGTGGGGAGAAGAAAAAAAAGAGAAATAAAATACCTTTGTACTTGAAATCCTCTTTTAACCCCAAAATAAGAAATCTAACACTTGGTATGAATATAATAATGGCCATATATGGTAAGACCAAAAATTCTGGTCCACTAAGCTGTCCCTATCAGAAGGCAAAATTAGGATGTGTAAGAAAGCGTGTTAAAAAAAAGCAAGTATACAGACTACCTCTTCCTTTTATCTGCAGTTGCTAGACACTCTCAGCTGAAGAACTTAAGCCAGGTTCATTTTTTAGGTAGTTAATAAACTTCAGCGAATTTATCCTTTATGAGTTTGTTCTGTCTCCTCTTGACGTCATGTAAACTTTCAGCATCCACAACATCCTGTGGCTAGTGGTTCAAAAATTCAAGTACTGGTTGCATAATTACCTATTTTGTTTGTTCTGAGCTTGGCCTCTATAACTTCACTTGTGGCCATTCAGTTGTTCCACCAGAAGAGAAAGAAATTTACTGTTCCCCCTTCCTAAGGCTTTGGCATTGTTTTCACAACGCTCTTGATTTCACAGATTATTCTCACTCATTTATTTTACGGACTGAAATTTGCTTCATCTTTCCTTCTGCACCAATCCTTCCATACCTTTGTGTTTTTTGCTCTGTTCTCAGCAACTCTCCCATTTCTACTTTATCCTTCATTAGATGGAAAGACAAGATATGTGAAAAGTGGTAAAGACGTGTATTTGAGACAGCATGAATTGTAAAAATGGCATGGATGGGGGAATTATTTATTATATCTATTATCTTATCTATTGCTTTTCCAGTAATTCCTAATACTTAACTTGCCTTTCTTATTGTATTAAATACTGAGCTGACATTGCTGTGGAATTATTGATCATAACCCAGAATTCTTACTTATGAGCAGGAATGACACACTCTGTAATTAAATGTGTGAAGTAAGGGTGGTTCTTCATATGTGCCTTTTTAAAACATTTGTCTGTGAATAACTTCCTCTGCTATATTTTTGCTCGCTTTCATAATATGACAATATCTTAATATCACAACATACATAACTTTGTCAGGTAACTTCTCATCCCTTCTTTGGGTCCTTTATGCACATGGTTCTAGAACCAACCCTTTCAGAACTTCACTGATAGTGCCTATGCCAAGTCACCACAGAAGGTGACCATACAGTCTTAACACTTGTTATAACCAGCTGCATGTCAAAAAATTAAGTCATGCTATAGCTAGTTCCTGCTTTTTTTTTTTCAATTAGGAAGCATATTGGAAGCATTTTGGAAATAAGACTGGATTATGTCAGCTAGATCTACCTTCTCCTCATGTTTTCAGACCCCTGCAAAGAACTCCAGGAGGTTTGGGAAGATGGTTCTCACTGCTGAGTCAGTCCAAGTGCATCATGTTTCTGCTCATCTTCCCAGTACTGATCTGGGAGCCTCAACTCTTCCTGCAAACTTGTTTAGAAACTGGTGTCATACTTAGTTTCATGCAGCCCATTGGTTCCCAAGCATGGTTAGGCAAGATGCCTATTTTCAGCATGAATAAGACCAATAATTTTGCCTAGGATCAACTTCCCCTCTGTGCAGTGGCCCAGGAAAAGTTTAATGAGCTGTCCTTCCAAAGCATTGCTAGGAGCTACCTTTATTTTTATGCATTTCCTCTGCATGAGAATGAAGTACAGCTGTAACTGCAAAAAGCCAGCAAATGGTGAACAGGTTTCAAAATTCCTTACATGTTAATAATTTAAATTACCACAATAAATTGAATTATTATTTGAGGAAAAAATATAATGGTTTAATACACATCAGGATAACACCAGAAATTTTGGCTTGGACCCAGCATTTTTATTTCCTCAAAGAAAGAGGAAAGGTTTTTAACAGTACAAACATTCTTCAGAATTTTTCTGTTTAATGTTATTGGACAAATTATTTTTACCTGTCTTATTTGCAACACTGTGCTGTTGTAGTGAATGGCAAAAAAAAAAAATCCTTGATCCAAGGGAAGGCCAAACCAGTGCATTTTTGCTATACAAACAAACTAAAGAGTAAAAATATGTCCCCAAGTGTAGTGGACGTGGCAAACAGTCATGGTGCATTCATGCAAGCCTTGGCTTTGGTGAATAGTATGTGAAATAGCAGCAGAGACTGCTCAGGCATGCAGCTCAGACTCAAAACAGGGAGAAATAGCAGTGATTTAAATTGCTGTTTCTGTTGGGAGTCTGTGTTTCCTGCAGTATGCCAGCAGAGCTACCCAGCGTTTATCCCTGGCACTGATAAAGAAAGAGAGTAGGCATGAAGAGCAGAAAAAATATTCTTTGTAAAAACAGGAACAAATATTCCTAAAGAATATATATATATATATTTAGATTGGACATGAATTCACATCACTGTTGTCTACTTCAAGCAAAATATTAACTACGGGAGTGATCCAAGTAGGGGCATTCCATTAGCATCCAAAATTCAAACACTTTTTAAAACGGAGGGCTTTTAGCAATGAGAAAGGAAGACTGCAGTTAAGAGATGTGTGGTTGTTATTTGCTATCTCTATTCCAGTATCTTTGCAATGAATATTCAAAGCCTTTTCCATTCCAAGCCTCTGATCTTCCTTTCAAGTGTGGCAAGCACTCTTGAAATCCTGAAAGAACAGTATGGATCATGTAGGAGCATTCACTGAACTACCCATTTTTTTAAATTCTGAATCATCAGTAGACACCTACTCCATTCCACAAGTCACTATCAACTCTGACTGAAAAAGTGTAGTGAGATGCACTGACTCAAGTCTCAGAAAATAAATAAAGGTTAACCTGATGAATGGGACTACAGTACAATAACCTATGAGAACAAATAAAAGAAAGAAATGCTAGGTTTTGCCAGCCTGACTTCTAAAATAAAAATACTCAGGATTTCAGTGAATGCAACCAAGATGAGGATTGATGATGAGATCTATTGGGCACTGAAATGGACAGAAAATCAACCTCTGGAGAAGCTCTCTCTCTAGCACAGCTTCTGTTCAGTAAGAATTCAGTCCAACATATGAGTATAACCGTGGAACTCACTTACTGTACTTTAACTGAAGGACTATAGAATATTTTAATTTCATATTTTATCCATGTTTTATGGAATGCATAATCTAATTAGACTAAAACACAGAATGCTGGAAGATATGTATTTCTGACGAGTGAATCCTCATCATGTCTTTTAAGTATTAATTTAACTTTCTGGTATTTTCAGAATAATTTAATTTTAATATTGTTCAACAAGTCTCGAATTCTAAATTTGTGTATGTAATTTTCACATATATTTACATTTAAAAGGAATTCAAGATTTATTGTAGAGCAGGACTAACTCTTGTATTATAGTGGGAAAATCAAAAGATCACAAAACTTCACCCAGACTCATAGAAAACTCCAGCTTTGTGTTTCTTTTGGAAGCTCATTTAAACAGATGCATCTGTGTTTTTAAAGTAGAAAAATACTGATTTTCACAAGAATTCTACAATATAATTCTTTATAATCTGGTGGTTTTTGCTACCTAAAAGTTAATGATAGCCACACAGCGTAGTCAGTTACCAAACATTACTCTGAAGTATCCAGCCTTTTTCTAGGAAGATGAACTACGAGAATTTCCCCTTAGGACCACGAAAACATATTGCAAGATTTTATACATTAACATCCTCCTTCTCACATGACCCTTATTTAAAACTTTTTCAAGCTAGCCAAGCTCATGACACCTTCCTATCTTCCTGTCTCCAGCACTTTGAGCTGTCATGGAGATTTCTGGTATAGGATCAACTTACCAAGCAGGGAAAAGAACAGCTATTGATTTCATTTCGGCTCTCATGTGTTCTGCATTTGCAGGTGGTGGAAGGAAGTACAGTTCTGCCAACAGCTCTTACAACAGTTCACTAGAGCTTGGTAATTATCAACACTATGGGCATGAGGTTATTTACGGTATTGTAGGCACAACCAGACACACAGCAGCTCTTTCTTGGTCTGAAGTTGCACAGGTGTAATATGAATTACAAAGATATGGCACTTAAAGGATTTCACCATTCTTTTGATTCTACCATGTCAGCTCTTCATGGACAAATTCACCCTTTTAGCAGTTCTAAATTTTGAGCATTTAAATAAGAATTTGTTGTAAAACTTAAGAGTTAAATTTAATTACAATGCATAATTTATATTAAAAAAACCCAAACAGCAGAGCCACACCAATACCTCAAAGGCAAATGACACGTAACTTGGAAGAATTAAATTTAAAATATATGCCTCATGTAAATTTGCAGATAACCCCGTAATGTGCCTGTTATTGAACAGCAATAGTTTTTAGTTGTATTCATTTCAAACAATTTCTTAAATTCAAACATGTATGTTACCATAATAATGATGATGATGATGCCTATACGGAGTTTTTATTTCTCAAGTCTCTCTTTTGCCTTACATCCCATGATCCAAATTCTATTCTTCGGATGTGCTTGTACTACCCCTTTTTGACTCACTGAAAATCATGTATAATCAAGAGCAGATTTTGATTATCTTTTTTTCTTGAAATGCTCTAAATGATAGAGTTAAACATTCAAAGATTATTTTCTGTTTATCTCAATAGATATTTCCTTTTTTTCCCTAATAATGTGGAAAAATATTTCCCAGCAAGAAAGCGGTTTGTTTTGTTTTTTCAAAAATCAGTAACAAAGTTTACAGATTTGCAGTAACCTTCATACTAACCGGTTGAAAACTGGTATTTATTCCCCTCATAATATGTCCTGCATTAAAAAACCTTGAATAACTGATTATAACTGAATTTTCTACTCCCCTCACAGACATTCCATTCTTACATTTCCTAACTAAAACAGAGCACATAGGCAGGTGATACAGACATTGTCTGCACAAAATCCTGCACTCACTTAGCTAAAATATGCGTGTTTCAAGCCAATTTAGTTAAACTTATGCAGTCTGTTCTAACAGACATATTTCATTTACAGATATATTAGAGGGAACTTTGTGAGAACGGTCAGTTGGATTATAGATTCTTATTTAGAAAGTGTGGCCGAGATTGAAATTGGATCCAGAGAGAACATATTTCTAATATTAAATCCATTTTGCCCTTCTGGAAAATAAAACAGAAAACTAAGGGATTGGTCGTGGAAATTTCTGTTCTCACGAAGAAAGCTGTTCCTTTCTATATTTTCTTACAAAGTTTAGAGTAGTATAAAAATTGTCATGTCATCTAATCCTGCAGAAGTAATGTTTGCTATAAATCTATAAATCAAGTTGTTCATTGGTGGTCTACCTCTTCACTTTTACTGTGCAAAGCCAACTTTCACAAGGAGCAGTGTTCAAGGGCCCTTCCCCTGTCATTTCGTGTATCTGGCTTTCAGACATCTATTTCTCCATTTGTCCATAGACACATTATACTGGGGACCTGTTTAATATATTCAGTCCATAGGAATATGTTTCATCCTCTGTAGATGTAAATAGGGACCTGAGGGTCATATCACTTACACTGAAATTCAAATAAATTTATTTCCGTTCTTCATATTGTAGGGAGTATATATAAAGGCAATGGGTTTTCTTTACCTTTTAATTAATCACCAGCTATGCTTTGAACAGTACCCCGTGGTGAGAAGGAGCTATAAGCTGCATGGTCTATGCTCTGCAAGTTGCAGCAGCCATCTCACACTCTCATTGCTCAGGCCATAGATGCATCCTGGTGGGAGACTTGTCTCTTCCTTTTGTTAATCTTCTCATCCAGTAATCTAATAACATCCAGTTTACCTCACACTTGATCCTACAGGCTGATCCTACCAAAAAGAATTAATTTTGCTCACTTACAGAATAGAAACAAAGATTTTTTTCTGAATGGTGTCAGAAGGACATTCCCAGTAAGCTCTGCTCCTGGCTCCACTGCATTTCAACAGAATGACTGATGGATTCTCCGTGTCACACCAATGGGAATAGGGCACTCTTCAAGGAAATGGGGGTCTGTGAATTCAGACTGAGAAAAGCCTAAAATTCATGTCTTCTGTTTCTTGCTGTGAGTAAAAAATTTAGGTACAATACTCAACTGTTAAGCATAAAGTAAACAAATCCTCCTTCTGTCATAGTTTGAAAGAAAAACAAGAGATGTGTTTGGAGCTTGGTCAAAGAACTAAAGCCTTCTGGCAAATCCCTGAAAGCCCCATGAATAAAACAGGGACGTAGCTTTCCAGTTTGACCACATGGAATCTCTTTGAGGCACCCAGAGTTACAGAATTTTTCACTTAAGTACATCTTTGAGGAAAAATTAAAGTGTGCCTGCCCCTGGCTAGAAAGCGAGGTAAAATTATTTGGCTTGTTTTTCCTAAATCCTTGGTGGTTGATCCAATTTGTGGATTTGCAATCTCACTGTTAATATAATGCCTTTTAGCTTTAACTACTGTGTTCTTTGTTTCTACCTCTAAAATATTTTCAAGACTGCTCTTAAAATCAAGTCCTCTATTTACAAGATAATAATCTCAAACAGGTCATAAATACCTTGTTTCCACCTCCCTCACATCAAGATGGATCAGCTCTTTTTGGCTTAATGTATCAAAAATCATTGTCCCAGAGGCTAGAAAGTTCACCATTGTTAGTCAGCACTTCTAATTGAGGAGACTCTTCAAATGACTTCTACCTGGGGCTCAGAGCATGGATCTTTATTTTACAACCAGAATCTCGTTCAGTTTTCACTTTCACAACTACATACCTACCTTTGAAAAAACTATATACTCTTTCCCACTGTTCATCTAGAATATATTCATTCCTTAATATTTAATTCCGCCACACAATGTTATTTTTTTCCTAATTTGGCATCATCTTTCTATATTCAGATCAAAATACACTGCAATCCTCAGTCTGTTCCATTCCAAAATATCATTTAAAATACGTTCCTCTGAGATGTTAAAAAAGTTTTCCTTCAGTCATCCTACTTCATCTCTTGCCAATCTTATGTTCTCCTTCACCAACAGATGTCTTCTTTTTCCAATGCCTCTATTTGTCTGGCCACTGAATGGGATTAATTCCCCTTCCATAGCGTATCTTTCACCTCCTGGAAAAAGAGTTCTGCATTTGACAGGCTCTCTAATTTATTCTTCTCCTTTTCAAGCCCTCTCTTCTCTCCCTTCCATAATTTCTAATCACAGCTGTAACAAAGTAAAGTAACTACATTCTGTGCCCAAACCTCACGCACAGCTTTTGCATTATTTTCACCAGAGTCTAAACACACATATGAATTCAAAAATTATGTTGATACATAATTTAATGATATTTCCTCTTCACAGTACATATTCTTTATATTTTATAAATATTATAGACCATAATTATTATTTGGTGGTTCAAAACTCTTTTATGCTCATAAGAGTTATATGTTTAAGTGTAAAAATGTTTTGTTGCATAAGGTATTTGTCACGCAGTTACTGCCTGCGATGGAGACTGGAATAGAATGTTTCAACTAGTTGAACAAAAAGGTAGTACATGCCAACTGACAAGTCCACCTTCCAAATAAACTCAAAGAGGAAAAACCAGAAAAAGCCAAAGTTCACAGTACTCTTTCTTTCTCTCTTGTATTTGTAAAATTACTCCCAAGATGGAATAATTCTCCTCCTATGAATGACCTGCTGGGGAAATAAAAAAGCTCTTACAGAATCAGAAATACCCTTTTCTCCTCAAACACCCCATCAACACCCCTCCATTTTTCTTCTGCACTCAGGCACACCTTGAAGGGGAAGGAGAAAGGTGTGAAAAGAGAAAACAAAAGGAATGTACACTATGGAGAGATGTGATAAAGAATGTAGCCAGAGAATATTTCAGCAGTAACAGAGGATCTTAAGGGGGAGAAAGAGGTATGGAGTGAAAGACAAACTGAAAGAAGTGAGAGTTTCTTGAGAAAATCATCACAGGCAAAATAAAAGGAGTAACCTGGGGTAGAGCAGAAGAAAACAAGCTGATCTCTGGTCAGATGATAATAAAATATAATATTAACAATAATAATTATATTGTCTTTGGAAATACCTCATCTTGATTTAGCAATAAAATTTCAAAAACATTACTTGTTTCATAAATCTGCTTAATAACTCTCATAAAAAGAATAATAAAAAAGAGAGATAAATTTGATTAACCAAGGAAATAGCTGACTTGCTCTTAATGATCAGAAATAACTCATTTTATATTTCTCAAACACATATACATATATACCTGTTTTTCATTGTTGACCCTAATTTAAAAGAAATTTTCAGTCAACCAAATGTTTCCTTCCTTCCAATTATCTGTGTTTTTCCTTTGAAGCACCATTATTTCTTACTTAAAGCAGGATTTAACATTAGTTCTTTCTTTACAGAGCTTCCTACAAAACTACATAAATGTACAAAGCTTTATGAACACTAGTTTAAGTATGTCAGGTCCGCAGGAAAATTTTTTATTAACTCTGGAGACCTAGCACAGATTCAACTACAGTTTGTTGTAATAGGAAAAAAAATAAAGAGAAGGAAATTTTCACATAGAAATACATATGCCATCACAGGAAAAGTCATACAAAGGTGGTTTTGGTCATGTAGTTCTGTTGATACGTAAATTAGCACAGATAAAATTAACTCCAGACACTTTAGAGCTGTAATTTCATCTGGCAGTCATTTTATAAAAAGCTCAATATCCTGTATCATCTGTAGAATTCCTTTCTTATTTATTTCTTACATAACTTCCTGGTTCCATGGCTTTACTTTGTATAAATCTAATGATTAATTTTCAAACCAAGAATATTCAGGTTCAGATTGTCTGATTAGCAGATGATCTTCCATTAATTCTAGATAAATTTAGGAAATAACACTAGAATGATTTTAAGTCTACCCACAGTACTTTCAAATAGTAGTTCCCTATCCATCAAAGACATAAATACAGACTTTAAAAAGCCTTCCCTATTTATCTTAGGTGCTTTTGTTTTTAATCTGAGGCCACTGAGTCTTAGCCTAAGGAATGTTTAAAATTGATATAAACTGACAGCTGCTTCAAAAGTCCCATCTATTTCCTACACCCACCGCTTACTCCTCCCTTCATCTCCTGTTCCAAGAGTCTGTGAACAGTACTAGAAAACAGATCCAAGTTAAGTCATGCTTTTTATTTAACTTCTGGTAAAAGTCTATGAATTCTGATCTATTTATCTACATGACTACCCAGATACTTGTGCTAGCTCAAGACTGAATGTAAGAGGAGTCAAACGAGGAATAACAGCCGTACTTGAGTGTTTGCAAAAGTGGGACTGGAGGCTAATCATTATCCAGAAAATGCAGGTGGAAAAGCCTTATGCAATGCCTTACGCATTGCACATGACTTCAGGAAATATTCAAAGTAGCGTCTGGATGATAGGCAGTCTTTGGGAGATGTTTAGTTCATAGGCTGATTATGAAACTATTTGGCCAACATCTACATTGGAAATAAATGTTCCTGAAAACAGCACCATTTAAATTTTAGAAATGAAACCATTTTGCTTTTTCTTGGTAACTTTGACTACACACTACAGACTACAGTAGGATATGGTAGTTAAAAGCAAAATTAGCAACACTGTTTCAGTAGTTTCCAGGGAATTTCCTAAACTTACACTTATAAATCATTTCGCTTAGTATTACATAACTTTCTCAGAGGCACTGACCAATCTATAAAAATAAGAAAATGTTTTCAAGGGTAGCTCTTCAGAAAATGTTTTAACCTTCAGTACTTGCCTTTCTGATTTGCATTTGTGCTTATGAGAACCTGACATTAATTTCACTTAGACTTGTAAGGTATAAAACACATGAGATAAAAAACGGTTTGGGAAATTGCTTGATAAAATTTCTTGGTATCAGCAGAGCCCTGTTAAAATCAAACAGACCTCTCAGTTTTAAAAATAATATCATGCATGAGTGAGTTTCTACATAAACCCCTATAACTAGCAGCAGTGTTCTTAAATGAACAGATGAGGCCATTTACATTTTGTATCTACAACAGCATAACAGACGTGGTACATATTACCCAGAAAATGCTGGTTGATCAAAATGGCCAAACCATACATTCCTCAGATGTTACATTTGAACAAATTCTGTAATGATAGACATTAATGGAAGATATAACCAGGTGGTGTCTATTACTCCATCTTTTTCATCTGCCCACTTATGAAGAGAATGAAGATCATTCAAGAGTAGGACTGTTCATAATTCAGTATCATTTGTGGTAAAAAAGAAAACTGAAATACAGGAACTTAAATCTAAGAACCAATAATCATGTTTTGTGCATTTAATATCTAATCTGTGTTCCATTTCTGCCGCACTTTTAATGGATTATAATTTGGCTAAATGACAACACTGAGTATTTTCAGTGGGTTTTTGCAACTGTCAGCATAATATCCTTTCCCAAGTAAAGGAAAAGAAAGTAAAACAAAACTGGATGAAAATGAAACACTACTTTATTTATCTAGGAGGAAATACTTAACATTAGGAGAGACACCTAGACTCAACCCAAAGCACAGCATCTTTCTCCTTTTAGACCTCATCACCATGCTATTTACAATACATAATGATGTCTCATGCTGCCATTCAGAATTTCTGCTTTATAAAGTCTAAATTGGGATTAGTGACCCAGACAACTAGCTTCAACTCCAAGGTCAATGCCAGCTTCCTCAGAGGGCTTCAGTAGGGGACAGACAAAAACAGATAAACAGGCAACACCTTTATTGAGTCCCCTTTTATTTGCTGTTGGATGGGGAGCGAGTAGAAGAGGTGCCAAAGCAACTCCTTCTAGCTCACAAGACACCATGAAGGGAAGCTCTGTGCTGTCTCTGGAGTTGTGCTGGTATATGAAATCATACCAAAGTTTAAACAGATGTGAGTGGGTGGTAGAGAGGAGAGAATCATGTCCTAAGCACACAGGAACTCTGAAAGGGCTGATGCCTGCTAAGATCATCCATCTTCCCATCTGCAGTGAGGTGAGGTGCACCATCTTTTAACTTGGCATGAAGTAATGAGTATATGAATTACTGCTCTATCCCAAGGCTACTACAGACATCAAGGACCATCAGCCCTTCTAATTTTCTGCAGTGGCAATCTGTGAAATTTGCAGTTTTCCTTCTGTTCAAGAGGAAGGCATGCAGAAACTGTTAGGAATAAAGTTTTATTCTTTGGCTGAGGAATGGGAAAAGACTTAGCCCCGAAGTCTCTTAGGCAGAATAATGAATTATTAAGCTTACAGGAGCTGCAGTACCTTGATCATGTACACCAAGACCTTATAGAGCTGCTCACTTTTTACAGAGACCTGCATTTCCTGGCATCCTGATGTACACACAGCGATCATGCAGGCAAAGATATGTTCCCATACTCTCCATGAGACTGAAAGTAGAGAATCATGGAAACGTAAAATCTGTGGCTCAGCAATAAGTTGAATCATATCCTATTCTCAATGTGGATGGTCTATATTGACAGGAAAGGAAGTGAAAATACCACTTTGATAAGCTGAAGTCAATCTGAGATCTGAAATCACAGCAGGATAGTTTTAAGAAGATATGGTGTAATTCAATAGTATTTGCTGAAGAATAATAGATGTCATAAAGAATACATGTGGCTAATGAAAGTAGTGTGCTAATTAAAGGATCCTGCCCTTGTTGTTGACAAGAAACACCCGAGGAACAAAAATTTCAGTATTAGACCCTTCTGAAGTGCAGAAAAACACAGGTTTCACCAAAAGACCCAGTGCAAGAAGTGGATAGGAACAATATGAAGATTTGCAATGATATTTGCAATGATGCAAAGATATGCAATCCTAATATTTATCAGAAAATATTTCCTTGCCCAAAGGAGGGAAGAAAGTTTTCCAAGAAAATTAGGCTGCAAGGAAATTACGTCTTATGAGTAGATCTATAATATGTATGTTAAGATGTTACAGGTTTTCAGATGCAAATAGTAAACTTTTTTAAAAAAACATGATGATTGGAAACACAGACCTACACACAACAATCAGTGCAGTCAAATCAGGTTTCAAAAACTTTCCTTATGCAATTGATACAGATTTCCCTGCCATTTGTAAACAACAGAACATGGCCAACCAGATGGCGACCATGAGTATAATCTTTTCCCGCGAAGGAATTTCAGGAAAAAAACTCAACAGTTTGATGCTTGAGTGAGGCAAGGATACCTGCCAACCACCATAAGACTGCTGTTGTGCACATGTGCAGTCTTCTGAAGAAAAAAGACAGCTCCTAATATATGTTATAAATAAATTCTCTAAGTGCTAGGATAGTTTCATTAGAATGAGTAACAACCATGAGGCCAATGGGACTTCCAAATCCTTAACTTCTGGCAAAGAGTTAAAGGACTATATTCTGTCCTCGGACATGCATGGATCCCAGATGTACTCACAGATAAAATACTCAGCCCAAAGTGATGTCAGGTTTGGTGTGAATTTTGCCTCATCTCACAACGGCTTTAATCTGGGCCCCCCTGAAGTTGCTGCAAAAATGCCTTTGATATTAGTGACAGTTACATACAGCAACAGTGGTTCCTGTCCACCCGTGTGCCCTGGTAAAACCAAAGTAATATTTGTAATTAAGGTTGGGAACAAGAACCAGTTACTGTGAAGTAATCTGGTGGTTTTTATTCCTTGCATTCAGGTTACAGTGAAAAAAGTGCACGTGACATGATCACAGGATAGCAATGAAATCGAAATCTAAATCCCTGGATTAGTGGTAATTAGCATGGTGGTAATTTATTCATGTAGATAAATGTTTAGAAATTTTCAGGGCTAATGAATACTGGCTTTATTTGTAGTGGTGCCTTAAGAATCTGCCATAGATTTCACAGACTAATGAAAAAACTTTTCCAGTAAACCATGAAAATGGGGTAAGCGATAGGAAAACTATTCTCAAACCACATTTTCAATCTGAAAGCTAAATTTCTTAATTTTAGGCTCCTTTCCCATATTATCTTTGTATATTAAGTATAAATGTTTTCAACTCATTAATTTCTTTTCCTTCTGTACACATTCCAACTATCTTTCTACCATATAGGCCTTTAAAAGTGTCCTCAAATGCTGCCTGCAGTCAGCCAGCCAGAAGCATCTTACTTATTTTACATCAAGTGAATTTGTTTTTCCCTGTAAGAAAACCCAAAGCTTCTCAATTCAGTGAAAGCAGGTCAAAAGTAAAGAATATCTAACGCTAAGATTTAGCATACTAAAAGAACTAAAAAATCAGATATGCTGAATATTACACTATCCAGTTTACTATGGTTACAATAATGGATGTGTTAGTAAAGTGAGTAAAGACGTGAGCAGTTGTGGTTAAAATCAGTTATTAGGAAAAAAGGAAACTTTTCATTACCATTTGATGGAAACAGCCTTAACATGAACAGGATTTTTCTTTTGATGATAATGAAACAGTGAGATTAAAACAAACTTCACATGCAAATCAACAATCCGTAATTTTTGCAGGGGGAATACTTAAAATAACCATTAAAACTATCTGAATAGTAATTATAAATATCTCATATTATTCTCTACACTCTAGAAACTTGTTTAACATGCAGTGGTTTAAAAGGGACAATTCCTTTGGCATTATCACAATCTCACTAAGATAATAAGAATCAATGTGTTTCAAAAGATGGAAAAATGTCTAAGTTAGAAATAAAGCAGTTTACTGGGATAAGCAATTTACTAACCCATAAATAACACACCTGAGCAACTCACGTGTGTTAGGTAAAGAATAAGGCTGCAGTTAGCAATCAAATCTGAAAAATAATTGCTTTCCCCAGGAAAAGAGAAAAGATATTTCCCCTATCGACTTCTCTAGTGTAGTCTTTTAAGTGACTATGTGCCAGTATAAAAAGCAAAGGAAGTAGGATATAGCCTCTGTGTTCTTGAATTTACTTCCTTTCATTGTAATGTGTTCTTACTTTATGTGGGATTACACTGCTCTTAAAATGAATTTTAAAGTTGACTCTTGTTCTCTTTTTTTTTCTCCAAAACATAAAAAAAAGCCAATCTAAACATGCTGAAATTACTCAGCAGACTCAGCAAAAGTCATGTTGTTGTTTCTAGCTTCTTTCACTAATAGCAAAAAACTTAATTTTGTCAGAGTGTATTTAAAAGCAATTCATCACTGGTGCATCAGATTCACACAACAATGATCAAAGGAAGCAAAGAGCATCCTTTACCACAAAAAACCCTATAAGTCATTGCAATAGTACATAAAAGTCTTCTTTGGCCAGAAACGCAGTTGAGAAATGAACTAACAGCTGCACATTTTTACTTGCTGAACTTAAGTCCGTGAAATGAACCCAACACTGAGTCTAATATGAGAGAATCAATGGACTGTTGCCTTACTCAGTGCTTCTCCAAAGACTTTTGAACTAGAACAGAATTAATTTTAATGAGCATCCAACATCTGGAAAAGCCCTTTAAGAGTTACAGAAAGCCGAGTTACAGAAAGCCAAGTTTAAAAAACCTGCAAGAATACCAAATCTCTACTGAGAAAACACCAGAAAGACTGGAAAAGAAGAAAAGAAAAAGAGATTAAAATCTTCAATTCACATAAATATATTTTGGAATTAGCAGTGAATTATATTATGATTTGGAGATTTACTTTAAAATAATTTCAGACACAGGTTCTCCTTTGAGAATTTGATAAAAACTGATCTACCTGTAATTAGCAATAGATTTTTGGACCAAATCCAAACAGCAATTTTTCTAATGGCTTCGAGTAACGCAGTTTTACTCCTTTCTGTAGAGCACAGCTATACCTTTTGACAGTACCATAAACAGCCATGAGGAAAAACACTCCATATCTCTAGAGGGTTTTTCTTATTGCCTCCTGTCTATTTCCCGCTCAGTTTGCAAAAATTGGCTCCAATTCTTTGCTGTCTTGAAAGTAAAAAGAACAGAATACTTCTGCAACTCTATTTTATTAGTCCTACAGCTTATGCAACAGGTGGCTAATGTCAGAAGAGTTCAAGTCAAAGAGCATCTGTGCACTTGCAGACATCCAAAGTCCTTTGTAACTGAAAAATACATTTATGTATGTGTGTATATATTTGACTTTTGGCCTCTGTTCACTAGTAAATTTAAAATAGGCCCTAAAAGGCTAAAAAAGCTGGATCCACTAGGTAATATTCAGAGTATCTCCAGATTTTACATATGCAGTAAATGCTTTCTGAGGTATGGATTCTGAGGAAGGAAAACTGATAACATTTCATATATTATTAATTTTAATTTTCCAGAATTTGCCTTCATCACTATGACATAAATGAAAACAGTGTGCTAGAGTGAACTTTTAAGTTTTTGATGGCTGAAGAGCCTTATAAACATGAAACATTTAAAGAATCTTTTTTTTCTCTTTGGATTGAAAAGTAAAAAGCAGTAGATAGTGATAGGCTAATATATATAGGAGAAAGGTTGGGAGGAGGAGAAATAAGATAAAATTTCTAAAGAGTTTTCCTTTTCTGTTTGCTATGATTTTAATAAACTGTGACCCTATTAAAACCACCACTCCACACAGTTTTGTAATCAGTTCCTTTTTTGTAATTGTGCCAGTGTTGTATCCACTGTATATGAATTAATGCCAGATAAATATGGCTATGTTTCAAGAAGCACTATTTTTCATAGTGTTACCCTGAACTTTCTGGCTCAAGTACACAAATTTGAGGGACAAATGTCTCCAAAAAGAACAGTCTGCAGTGCTTCCAGCCTCTCTCTCCTACATGACTCTTCTGCAGTTGTACAAAGGCCAACAAACATCAAATGGGACATGTAGACTGAAGCCAAATAATTCAGACTAAACTGATCAAGTTTACCCATTCAGTGCAAGATGTTTTCAGTTCATAAGATCTTTTTTCTTTTGTAGGCTAATTAGAACAGCTTGACTGAGACTTACTGAAATATTATGTTCCTTGCCATTCAAAAATTGCATGAGCCAATGCCAATGTTACACCCTGTTCCCTTTTAAAGTCATATGCACTTCTCTTAAAATTTTGAACCTGCTGAAGGTATCCACAGCTGCTTCTAATATTTTGACCGTTAAATTCTGTTCTTCCTCTCCAACTGAATTGCTACAAAGTATGCAAAACAGTCAATGTTGTTTTGGTTTTTTGTCTTCTTGCATCATGCTGCCGTATTCAAACGCGGCAACTGTACAACTAAACAACTGAAGCTTGTATTTCTAGGTTTAAAATTGAATAGTTGCCCCTAAAAACTGGAGTTGGCCTATTTGACTCAGCATTGTTCATGTTGGTATTACATACAGTTTTACCATGTATAGGCAAAATAATGAATACTCTAAAATATATATCTGGGTTTGAAAAGCCAAAAATAAAATGCCTAATTGGTATTTAAGGTTTATCCTGATAACAGCAAAGAGAAACCCTGTAGTTTTTAATTTCCTTTTTTTTTTTGGTCTCACTTGATCTGTTGTGTTTCATACTGATAAAGGTATTTCTGTTGAATAGGACGAATTTAACAAAGAATGAGACTTGTAGATAAATGATATAAACACTGCATATAAGAGTTTTCTCTTGTTATTACTCTGAAAAATATCAGATTTTCCACAAGAAAGAAACCTTTTTGACTTTAATGAATTCTAGCTATATTTAAAGTGTGACTTTTATCTCAACAAAGTCTATGATCTTCAAGACTCACACCAAAAATAAAAATCACTCTATGACAAGCATATAAATAAGAAAATGCACAAAGACTTGGAAACTAATGTCCAGAAATTTAAAAAATTGCAACGCAGCTGAAAGGAAGATAAAAAAAAATCTGAACTTTAAAAGCTGGAGAGACTGTATGGACTACATTATACAAATACATACACATCTCCATGTATATAGTGGATATTGTATACAGACAAGATGGCCTATGATAAGGGAGAGAGAAAATATAGGGGGATTTTCTCCTTACATGTACACTACTCTGACACTAGGTTATAAATTTATTTCCTAATGCAAATCAGATTATTGTATTTTATTACACTTGTGTCCATACCTAACAACAGAGCATGTTGATTACTTTAAATAAAATCTGAAGGAAAGTGAGAATTCTCAAAGATTTTAAAGATGTTAATGTTTTTTTTTTTTTCCTTTTTTTTTCCTCTTACAAATGGAAATAGGAAGCCAGGAGAAAAAGAAAAAGGCTCTCAATAACGACTGCAGGGTGAGCTCACCCTTGATTAGACTTTAGCTCTGAGCAAATGATTACCAAAAGGGCCAAATACTAAAAAAACAAGACATCCCTACTGTTTTCATGGGCAACATTGTATATAAAAATGTACCACTATTAGAGGAACTATGACAACCTGAAATAATAAGAATGAATAATGCAGAAAAGGTGCTAACTAGTTTTATAAGCATCATACATGCTTTGTGAGCTTTATAGCGCCTCAAACTGTTATCGGCCTAACGACCGTTAGGTAACTCCATCGACGCAAACTGTATTTTAAAAATGTACATGAAACCATATCCTGTTTTGGAAGCACCGTACCACTGATGCTGCTACAGTGGTATCCAGAAGAGCACCAGTGAATTCTTACATACCAGTCAGGTATGCCTCACACTTCAAACACTGCAGTCAGCCACCTTCCCTTATATTAAGGATCCCTCAGATACAGATTATACTGCTGGAGAAATTTTCACTAGCTTCAGGAAAGGAAATCTGCTGTAACTGACATCATTCATAGTCCTCCAGAATCAGAGCTTCCTACAGAGAAGCCCATGTTGGCAACACTTCCCACAGCTCTACTCAGCAGGAACAGCCTAACAAGAATTGCAAGTGTTGGGTAAGAGAAATATTTCTGAAGGCAGGGATGGAGGATGACTCATCTGGTGCTGTTCCCAAGTTATCCTCTCCAATCAAACCAAGAGCTCACTGAGGTGCTTCAGGAACTACCCCATCCAACTTTTTCCAGAGCAGTAGAGATGGCACTACAATCTGGGTCCTTTGTCCAAAGGCAAATGAGGAATCAGAAAGGACATTCACCTACAAAGACTAGAACAGCTGGGTCCAGCATTATTTGTAAACCATTTTCACTACTCTGCATTTTAAAGAACCTGTCCTTAACTTGGCAAAAATTTACCAAGTTTTCACCATTTCATATAAAGACCATCGAATGAAAAAATCAAAGGAAGAAGTTTTTTTTTCTTTCTTTTAGTGGTAAATTTTGAAAGATGATTCACAGTATGTTTCTGAGACAACCTTGGATAAGAGGGTTTTTTTAAGAAAGAGGGGAGGAGCAGAATCAACAAAAGATATTTACCTCATTGTTTAGTTAGTTGTGACTCTAATTAGGTCAACTATAGAAGTGTAAAACACTTCAATAAATGGATAGATTTACTCCTTACAGAATCACAGAATGGGTCAGGTTGGAAGGGACCACAGTAGGTCATCTTGTCCAATCTCCCTGCTTGAGCAGGGTTACCCTACATCACATGGCACAGGATTGCATGCACACCACTCTTGAATACCTCCAGTGAGGCAGACTCCACGGCCTTCTCGGGCAATCTGCTCCAGTGCTTGGTCACCTGCAAAGTAAATAAGTTCTTCCTTGTATTCAGGCAGAACTTCCTGTGCATCAGTTTCTGCCCATTGCCTCTTGTTCTATTGCTGGGCAGCACTGAGAAAAGCCTGTCTCCATCCTCTTGACACTCTCCCTTCAGACACTTTTATACGTTGATGAGGTCCCCCTCTCAGTCATATCTTCTGGAGGCTGAAAAGGCCCAGCTGTCCCAGCCTTCCCTCATGAGAGAGATGCTCCAGTCCTTTCACCATCTTTTGCTGCCTTTCACTGGACCTGCTCCAGGAACTCCCTGTCTCTCTTGTCCTGAGGAGCCCAGAACTGGACATAGCACTCCAGATGTGGCCTCACTAAGGCTGAGCAGAAGGGCAGGATCACGTCCCTTCACCTGCTGGCAAGGCTCTTCTTAATGCACCCCAGGATACCAATGGCCTTGTTGTCCACAAGGGTACTGCTGGCTCATGAGCAGCTTGTTGTGCACCAGGACCCCCAGGTCCTTCTCTGCAGAGTTGCTTTCCAGCAGGTCAGCCCTCAACCTGTGCTGGTGCCTGGGGTTAGTCTTCTCCAGGTGCAGGACCCTGTGTTTGCCTTTGTTGAATTTCAGTTCTTGTACACAATCAGATAAGAGTCAAGTTGTAATTTCCTTTTCAAATATCTACACTGCATTTTCCGGGATTAAGGCCATAAGGTCTCTAAAGAGTAATACAGAAAGTGAGGGAACCTGAATGCACATGGAGTCAGTGCACATAGAAAACTTGCTGGACTGTGCCTATGAACCCTGTCGTGGCAGAGACGGTGAGTCAGCCTTTTGTGTCGAGCACTGAGACGTACAACCTTATCCTCTGTAGCTGTAATCCCATCCTCTCTCCTCAGGGTCCCCATGTCCCTCCCTGCTCACCCCTCCTTAAAATCCCTTTTATTAGTTTGAGCCTTGCAAGCAAAATATTTGGGAAGGACATGCTAGTTGTAAGCACAGTGACACTCAGACACAGGACAAATAAAATAGAAGAGTCTGGATTAGTTTTCTTCTTTCTCTGCTTCTACCCTCCTGTGAAGTTTGGGAAAAAAGCTCTCTTTCAATGAGAAAGTAAAGGCTGCCTGATCAAGCAAGAGAATGCTGTGACTGTGGCATTTGTGTTGCAGCCATTTTCATACAAACAGTTTCAGATAACTTTGCAGTATCAGCCTCAATGTGTGCTTTGTTTAGAAAAGATTCCCCTAATCATCAAAGCACTGCATAAAAACAATCATAGCAATTAGGGCATGCCAAACAGAAGAGACAGCTGTGAAGATTTTTTTTGACCATTTCTCTGAACATCCTTCCTTTGATTCACTTGAGTTGAGTTCAATTTTCTAGTCTTTAACTTCAGGCTCTTTCAAACAGACACAGCCCTTACATATCTATCCAACTGCTAACACTGCTCCACTGTCTTCAGAGCAATAGCAGGGCCTTGCTCCTCGCTCATCCAGTCCTCACCCAAACATACAGGCTGTTTTCACCCCATCCCCAGGGCACTGAAAGTCTCTTAAGACTCTAATTGCCCCTTCCAAAGACTGATTTCTGCTGAGGTATTTGACAAGAAAGAAGTTAGCATACAACATCAGGGCCAAAAGAAGTTCAACATTTAAACATTTATGTTCTAACATAAACACAGATAAAAATTTCTATGTATCTGTGAGTTGCTTCCTTTTCTCCTTACTTATTTGAGACTCTTTTTACATCACAAATTATGTAAATGGAATTTAGATCACTATTCAACTTGTATAGGATCTAGTATCACTGATCCTCTTATTTAGTGCTTGGATTTAATAGTTTTTAAATCATAAGATGGTAGAAGATAAAAGGCTTTTTTAAGTGAACTTTTGTCTACAGTATGCCACTTTTTTTTTCTGCTACACTGTCAAAATTGTTATCATGAAGCTAAAAAAATATAGCTTCTTTAGCCTTTAAAAAGATAGCTTGGAAGAACTATTAAGAAATACCCTGAAAGCAGATACAATACAAGAACACAATGCAAGAACTGGAGCCCTTTAAAAATAAGCACTGTAGTCCTCTAATAATAAGATGTGCTGTACAATAGTTGTACCACAGCTGGCACAGTGGACAAAAGTGAAAAACATCATCAGTTTCCCATAAGTAACCAAAATTTTCAGAGAAATTGTAAAAAGGACTAAGTTCAGGCTGCTACAATTTAAAAAAGTTTGTTGTTTAAAACCTATTCCAAAGAACATGAAAATATTAACAGCTTCATGATTTACTTTTCTCTGAGTTAATCTGTTTTATTCTCACTTCCAACATAATGGAAGAAACATGAGAAAATTAACATATTATTAAGCACTTTAGCACGATCAGCAGTGTTTTAGGTGAATAGGAAGTTACAAGAAGAATGATAACTAGGTGTATCTAGTGAACTTTATAGCCTCAGATATTAGATTGTCCAAATTAAAAGCTTTGAAAGAAAATTAGTTTCCGTGCTTTGTAAAGACCTTAAATTCTCAGAGGCAAAACCCAGTCAAGCCTTTAATATTCCCGTTTCCCATTACAAAATGTTTATATTATTGAAATGGCAGGCATTTAGCTACCTTTTGGTGCCTATTTTACAAGATATGATTGTAATTTGATGGATGCCTTCTCTTTCTTACACTGGTACAAGGCTCTGCATGTGTGTTCTTGGGACTGCCTGGTTTGAAATACAAATGGCAGCAGCCAAATTCTCAGGACCACACCTGCGGGACCACACACCTGCGGGGCACACTCAGACCAATCTGCATGTCCCCTCGAGCAAAGACAGCAAGCACAATGTCCAAAATGGAAATAAGCAGACTGGTTAGACAGGTGACTGTTCCAATGCTTTCCAAACATTTCTACTTCATGACAGTTTGCCAAGCAAAGTAGCTTACAGCTCATGAGGGGTTTACCAGAGAGATTACAGCAACTACAGCCAACGAGCAGCACCCTTTGCGGAGCACACATCCAACTTGATTAAGCCTGCATGTAGCCCTGTCACTTGCTATAAGCCTTCCTACTTATTTCAAGTTGTTAAGCAGCAACCACAATTCCTTAATGACATCCTTCCCCATAAGCAATGGCTGTAGCAGTTACAGCAATGTCATTCACTTCCCAAGAAGAAGAAAAATAATTCACATGAGGGAGGTGGTAATCCTCAAGAAAAACTTTCCTAAAATGGTGTGTGCAATACTCTGCAAGGCTGAGAACACCATTAATGCACATCCCATTTTTATACTGGCTGAATTACTTGTTTTCAGATTGTGTCTCTTTAGGTATATGCGTAGCTTCTAGCTAATGCCACCCTTCTCCTCAGAAGGACTGTGACAAAAAGTGAGGAAAGAGGAAGTCTAATGCTGGCAGATGCATGCAAGTGCTGTGTACATCTGTATGAGAGAGACGCTGCTGAGATAGAAGAGAACTTTTGACATGAGTGCAAGTACACCCGTGTGTACATCCACATGTGCAAGTTGATTGCCTATCAACTCATGAAATATTTCTCTTTGTGTGCACATGTAAGGCTCATGTGTTTATATACACAGTTGTGTTGCCAGACATTCAGTAAACTAATTAATTATAGTATTTCTGAGTAACAATCTATTTCATTATCTCTACAATCTCTGCAGCATTGAGCAGGAAGCTGTGAGAATATATCAAAATGAAACAACTTCTTCACAGAGATATCTCCATCTCCCACGCAACTGGCTCATTTTAAGTATTATTTTTGCTTGCCTATCACTCCTCTTCACCACTTCTCAGGGACTTTCTGTATCTTCATATCACTAATCTGTTCTAAGAATCAAAAAGAGGATGTCCCTCTGACAAAAGCATGCCCTGATCCATCACTCTTATGAGGTCTATGTCTCCACTAGCTTGCAAAGTAGCCTAAAAAGATTCAAATAATCTACTTTGAAACACAGTTGTACAATCTGTCTTAATAATGATAACATTAGCAATAAGCACCTGAAAAGAACTTCACAAATACAAGTTCTGTACCACAGGTAAGATTCATCTCAGCTAATTTCAGAAACTGAAAATTGAGTGTTTAACTTAAATTAGATGGTTCATATCCCCTTAATTGAGCAATAGATGCACATACTGCCAGAGGGTGAGTCATTCTACATTTACATAAACAACTCAGAAAAATGAAAGGAATTGCCCTAAAGCAGTATTTATCTCTGCCATCTGGATAGAGTAGGAGCCCATGCAACTAGCTCAGACTAGACGTCAACTTTTTAACTGGCTTTAATGAGGTAAGATGAATTCCACTGTGACTGGAGCCTCACAGAATCAAAGGATCACTGAGGCTGGAAAAGACTTCCATGATCATCAAGTCCAACCTTTGACCAAATATCACCATACCAATTAAACCATAGCACTAAGTACAAGTCATTTCTTGAACACTTCCAGAGACAGTAAATCCACCATCTCCCTGAGCAGCCTGTTCCACTGTTTAACCATCCTTTTGGTGAAGAAATTCTTCCTGATGGCTATCCTGAACCTCCCCTGGTGCTGCTTGAGGCTGTGTCCTTTTGTCCTGTCATTGGTTGCCTGGGAGAAGAGGCCAACCCCCGCCTGGCTACAGCCTCCTTTCAGGTGGTTGTAGAGAGTTCTCAGTTTTCAGCAGGAATCTCCACCCTTTCCAAAACTGACATAGTTAACAAGGTTCCAATTTTCAATAAACACAAAAATTACAAAAAGAGAGAATTAACAACTTACCTTAAAAAATTTTTGTTCTGTTTTCCTCACTCTGTTGATTTTGAACTTCACTGATCTACGATGCATTAAAAAAGAGCTCTCTTGAACTTCCCTTATATTTTCCATTGGTCCCAAGGTGTTTGCAGACAGGAAAAAGCAGTTCTAAAGACCCTCTTGCCTGTGCTCCACTTATTCTATTCATACTGACCGTTAATCACATGCACTTAGTCCTGACTTAGCAGCAACATTCAGCTATCAGGACCTAATATTACTGAACTCAAAAAGAAAGATTTCTTTAAAGAAATACAATATTTTAGAGCAATGGTTCTGTATAGACTGGACTCTTGGTACATAGAGTAAGACAGAGAAAGCTGATAGGGATTAGCAGCAAAGATTGAGAGTGGATTTTTACTGACCACTTTTCTACTGCCAGAAGTCATTTATGGGTGGGACAGAAGGAGCGTCAATTTTAATCTTTAGAGCCATGAATGTGAACAATTCTCTCTGAAGAATTTATGGGCTATTTTACTTATCAGTATTTCCTCAGAGTTTTCACACAGGCAGACTGATTACCCTTTCCTTATACTGTTTGTGCATACTCAAGTTTGGCTATACAGTGCATAAAATGGACATGCACTGAATACTGTACCACACAAGGAAATTAAAGGCAGTGACATGCCAATCATAGTTCTTTAGTTTTTGTTCAAAAACACAACATGCTATCACTTATAAGAAACATCTAAATGTCCAAATACTTCAGCAACAAGCATAACTTAAATATTTGGGAATTTTTAATTAACCAAATCCTATAGGTCATCTAAACAGAATAAAAAAATAGTAAATTGAAAAGAGTTTTATTTTTTTCTGTAACAAGCTCAGCTTTCATAAAATAATAAATTCTGAATGTTTTTAGTGCACAAAGAAATGGAATTTTTCTTTTTTTTTTTTCCTCTTTAAATCCATAATTTCCCTGAATAAAAATCTCAGATTAAATGATTATCAGGAAATACCAGTCAGCTGACAGAAAACATTGCAGGATACAAACATAGCCCAACATTCCCAAAAATGAGACCCACAAGTATGGCTTGAAAACCTTACCTTGTGAAAATGTGAGAGGTTATAAATTGTTTAACCACAACGAAATGCAATGATATTCTTACTCCATTGATAAAACAGAAAAACTCCCAGTGATTTAAAGAACACAGCAAGTTCTAATTTCAGAAGGATTATTTTTTTCATGTATCTAGAATGAACTATTTAAAGTGAGAGCAAAAAATGGACATCTTCCTAGAAGGCATCACAGAGATGGTGAAAGGAGAGAGCTGCAGAAGCATACAAATGTAGGGTAACAGAAACTAATCTGTTTTGGAAACTCCCAAAAACTTAAAGAATCTATTTACCATCTGTCCACCAGTCTCCTCAGCATTGCAGAGGAGTTCATACCCCAGAGGAACTGGATGGGGTAATGCAGCCTGAGAGAGGAGCAGTGGAGGGACAGAGCAGAGCACCACCTGCCAGACCCTGGCCTGTCACTGGGAATGTGGGCTGCTGAGCTGCTGCTGAGTGCTGAGGGTGCACTGACTGGAACACATGGTCTAAGCAGCACAGGGATCACTGCTTCCACTGGGTTCGCCTGTTTCGGTATTGAACATATCAGTTAATTCTACAATTAATGACAAGAAAAAAGATATGTTCTCCAACTCACTTTTTCTGCACTTTACTATAAGCAGTAATTCTATCCTTTCTTTCAGAATTCTATCCTTTCTTTACCAAAAAGATAATATATATGACATGTGATGCATATGTAGTTATATGTGCATATGTATAATACGCATATATGCATCTCTAAACCACCTTCCACTTTAGTAAAAGAAAAATGTATTGACTACACTTTAAACTTTTGTAAATACATAGATAAATGTTAACAGGTATCTGTATATGAGCACAAATAACCATCTCTGTATTTAATATGCACCATATACTAAATACATATTTCACTTTACATAGGATGCACTACTGGTGCCAAAATGCTAAGGCTACATTTATTATCTCTGTGCTAAAAATTTAAATCTCATGGTGGCTTTAGAGGAGCTGTACTAATCCATTCAATGAACTGCTGGTTTAACATTTTGAGTCATATCCAAGCTGTATCCTGCTACTCCAAAAATGTTAGGGCATACCAATGCTTGTCGCACTGAAACACATTTGAAAGTACCCTAAAAGCAGCTGCAGAAAAGAATGAATAATATGAGCACAAAAATTATTAGTTAAATGGCTGTTCTAAAGAGCTTAACTAACTGTTAAGGGCAAAACACCCAAACTGCACTCAAAGGAAGGCAGTGTGCTGATTTGAAGGAAAAAGCACTGTGTAGTAATGTTGCCTTACACGGTCCTTAAATATCCAGTTAGAATTGTATCAAATAATAGTTAAAATATCAGCATTCATAAAGTCCTAAGTAAGAAAACCAAAGGTAGTTGCAGGAGAGTGCTGTTGCACTTTGAATCTTCTTTTTTTGTATCTAAGGCTCTACTTGCATATTTCTATTAAAATGTTTCAGTTTTAAAAAAAAATTAGTTGTACAATCACACAGCTAGTGACAAATCCACATTAGTCTAACCAAGACAAGGACAGCAGCTCAGGAACTACCAGTAATTACACTTTGCCTCATAGTGGATCTGCGTGAAGTAGTAACCCAACCTTTTCCAAAGTGATCCAAAATGTTTTGTTGCTTTGAAATGGTGGCACTATTCATACATTGTAAAAAGCCTCTACTCAACCTTCAGTTCAGATTAGCTACTACATCCATGCAGAATTTTGTGAGAAATGGACTAAATTACAAATACAGGCTTACAAATACGGCAGGAACAAATATTCACCTTCACCGTCCAAAGACCAGTACCCAGATAAGACACTGATTTATGGCTTGATGAAGATACATAATATTTCTATCTAATCAATTAGGACAAAATAACTAGTTTATATTGAAATGGTGTTGTGAATCTTGTGTTACTCTGTGCAGAGGCTGCTGAGACCTGTAAAGACAAATATACATCTGAGTGACAGTTATTTTTGAAAATATTGATTTACTGTAATACAAAATAAAATTTTTAATGGGAAGTGAAGTTTTGTTTTCGACTGAAATGTGACTACTATCACTCTGTCTTTCCTGGAATTTATATAAGTATTTCCAAATGAAATCTTACAACTCTGAACAAATAAATGAGACTATTAAATGTCCAGGAAAAAAGGAAAAAAAATTTCCATAGATGCAAATATGTCCATAATCCCCTTGCTTTTAGGGAGTCTGAGTTATCCAGTATCTATTTTGCTGGTCTGAATTTCCTGTATTATATTATTTTTCTTTTGCCAAATCCCCTTTAAATAATTTTTTGGAATGACGCTATTCAGTTCAACACGCTGGTACTCAGTATGTCGAGATTTGCATGCTCCTTTTTCTGAAACTTCGCTTAATCAGCTCCCCTCAGTACTCTACATCCCTGTATCATGTCCACAAATAAGGCTGAATAACTCAGAAAAAATCCTGCACTGACTTGGTGGGGCCCTGGGAAGAAAGCCTTGTTTTCATTTCCACACATTTTTCTTTTATTCCCCACTCCCTTGTGCTAATAGCTTATCTTATAAACCAAAACTCTTTAAGGCTGTGACTGACATAGCTGTCACAGATGGGGAGGGTTGGTTTGCTCTCATTCATTGGTAACACAAACACCAACCCATTCCCAACACCCAGCTGGAGAAGCCTTGTTCTTGCTTTAAGAAGTCTGGATGTGAAAGTTCTGCAAATTAGACTGTATTAACTCCCCCCTGCCCACACCACACATCTGGAGATGGCATCACCTATGAACAGAGCATTTGACTGTCAATCACTACAATAGTTTCTTTGTGGAGAAACCTATTTCTAAGGTTTCAGCTAATATTGCAGAACCATACCACTCTTCAGAGTGATACTGCAGCGAGGTGAAGAAAACAGCACTGATGCTGTTATTCTCTCCTTACTTTTGTCAGGATCAAAAGTTTGCACAGGAAAAAAGGCATATTGTATATAAAATCCCTCCTACTTGTGTCTTCTTTTTACAAGCAGGAACAAAGATTGGATGTATTATCAGCTTGACAGATAGGAAGCTGAAAACATCAGTAACAAATTAGGTTAAAAAAAAATCATTTTTCTATGATAATTAAAAGTAACTTCACCAACACTTTAAAAAGTAGCTAATTAGATTATTTCTTCAGTATTAAAAAAAAAATCAAATAATAGTTAGTCAAGAAACAACTTCACTCTAAAAAATCCATTCATTATTACTATTTCACGTATGAGCTGAGTTCAAGGAGGCACTTGATAGTAACCAGAAATGAAACTAGATTGTGAATTCCCATGTGAGTCACTCAGCCTTGCTCCCTCTCAGAAGCATTTCAAAAGAAAATCTGAACCTGCAGCTCTCAAGATTTCAGATTTGTGCTGCTCCTTCATGAGAAACAGATTCCTTCAGCTCTTCCTTCCAGCATTCTGTCTATGGCTGGTGAGCTGGCCAGCAATGACTAAAGCAGGCAGACTGCTCAGCTGAGGAAATTTCTAAACTCCTTTTGAACTTTTATTTGTTATTTCACATTCTTATTTAATGCCTATTTATTTCCACTACAGAGACAGCTTACAAAAGAGACAAAAAAAACCCAAAGAAACAAACCAAACCAAAAATACTCCCCAAAAAACCAGAAACCAACTTGTTTACTGCTTAAATGTGTTGCCAGGAAATCTCATTGTTGTAGCGGTGAGTAAAAATCCTGCACCCTGACTTATGTCTTACTCACCCTAAATCACGTATGAGCCATGCAGCCTTTCCTGATTAATGAAAGTGGTCAAGTGTTTTACATCACTTGCTAGGGAGTCATCTTTCTGTGCATGGCTATGCTCATTTCTAAGCCGTGATGGTTTTGCTCATGCCCTGTAATTCAAATCCTGGTGCACAACAGGAAGTTTTCACTGCCAAATCTTTTGGAGCTTAACACAACATCAACAAGATACAAAGCCAGGTGTTAAAACTGTCAAAGAGAGGTAATTTGAAATGGAAAACACAAGAGAGAGCTCAACAACTGTTTTTGTTCCAATTTGTTTTCAAATTTGCTGCAAATGGAGAGTTTCACCTGAACATAATATTTTGACCTACTGTTGAGAGATATATTGAAGGATGAAATGCTTTCTGCTGAATTAAGATCAGAAGGGCAGAGCAGCAAAGGAGGGTTTACAGGGAATAAATATAACTAGAAATATAAGTCAGACCAAATGTCATGTTGAAAGTAGGTTAGGACAATACTAATATTATACTTGGTCAAATTCTCTCATGTTTTATGCAGAGTTAGTACATTTAGTGGCTGGCACCTTCTCAGTTTATATATCCAGAAATATTATGATCCAGCTCTAACCACTTCAAAATTATGCTTCCTTTTGATTTGCTTATTTTCCAAGTTCTCTCAGCTTGGTTTACACAGATCATACACAAGAGCCATCAGAAATCCGCACATCTTACACGGGGGAATTATCCCTTCACATTTACCAGACAAAACACTCTGAATTCCTTTTCTGAATTTTAAAGTTATGCTATCTTTCAGCCAGCATCCTCTTGCCAGTAAAAACAAAAAGGAAGGTTTGTGACCTTAAAAACATCATGGGCAAGTGAAGATTCGCACAAAATAGTCCATTACTAGGTTTGAGAATAGATATATGCTTCCTCCTCTTCCAGCTTAATCCCCAAACACCCTCACTTGTCAAAAGGCTATTGTTAAGGCATGGGCTTCCTCCAAGACCACATCCTGTGAATCAGGTCACAGTGAAACACAGAGCTGATTTAAATGAACTACTCTTTGCGTGCCCTGTGTGCAAGTGCAAGAAAAACTGTGTAACTCAAAAAATAGTTTAGTACACTAGAAAAAAAGGGACAGCAGACCTAGACCAGAATGAACACACAGTAAAAAAAATTAGCAGTTCTCCTTTGTAATTCATGCCCTTAGTATTTACTAAATACAAGTTTCTGCTACAAAGAAGCTAAGCAGCCTACTCAAAGGCAGAAATTAGGACCAAAAAAGCCATTTCTGTCCAAAAGAGGCCTGCTTTTACTTCACAAATACTAGATTTTCCACATCATATTTAATCAGTGAACAGCCTATCAACAGCATTACAGATAGACCATTGATGAGTGTTATACTGCTCCACAAAGGAAACAAAATATTCTGCATCTTTAATAAACTGTGCTAGTCTGTGTTGGTTGGATACACCAAAATCAAGAGAATATGGCTCCTGGAGTAAAATTCTACCTCCAGCTCAGAGCTGGGCCCACACTTAGGCTAGGTATTGACATTAAAATGATGACAAAGCCAAAACTGTCCTTATGAGGCAAGCAGGAAAAAAAAACCTCATTATTTGGATGTTTCATTCTTAACTGATCCCTTAGAAAAGACAAAGGATAGGCTTGTGGTTATGATGTGGAGATTGGGACTTGAGATATATATGACTTGAAATTCCTAGTCCTGCCACAAAGTCCCAGCCTGACTGTGGGAAAATCATCCATTTTCCCTTTAATCTCTCCCTTCCCTCTGCACTGTTGGGATAATGTTTTTCCCTTTCTCCCACAGTCCATGTAATACAGCCAAATGTTCTATGGGGCTGGACTACTGCACACATGCACACTACCTGTCATGGTAAGACATCAATCTAGTAAAAATTTCTAGGATCAAGGTATGGTTGAACTGAACAGAAAAATCCACAAAAAGGACATTATTGTGTTTTTAATTGAGAGAAGAAATGTTTTTCAGTGCAATCAAACTCCCTAATCTCAGTTGTACCCCTGACTCTGCTCACTGCTTTGGGATGCTCCAGTCTTCTAGGGACCCCCTACAAAATGCAGCCAAATGAAATCCTTACCACACTGCTCCTGAAAGGATTTTAAATTAAGGATTTTTAAGTTCATAGGGCTTCTGTGTTTCTTGCTGTAGAGCAAAGAAATGGGTCCCCAAGAGTCACTCCACTGTCAGATCTCACAGGCTCTTGAGGCATGAGGACACTCAAACACTGATATGCCAGGGAAATGAGTGTTTCCAAGCACGCAACTAGCTTTCTGGGCTCAAAGAATTCCCTACCTGTGCTTTCGGGAAACTTAAAAGGAAATGCAATATTTCGGTGCAATGTCTACGGAAACACCCATACTGCAAAAAGGCACTTTTTCTAAGGAAGAAAATCTGTCTCCAAAGAGAGTCCTTACACATCTATATCACTGTGGGCCACGGTGCTGTCAGCCTACGTTCTCAAGGAATCATGGTTTCATTACCATGCACCTGAAGTCAGCTGAACCAAGGAATGAGAAAAGAGAATGAGAAGACCATCAAGGTTGTCACCAATTTCATCGCACAATGAAGGATCAGTGCTAATAATACTGTGACTGGCAAGTGTACACATTTTGTTTTCCAGTGATGGTGATACTACATTTTCCACAAGCAAAGTGTTCCTCTGTTTAATTACTGTTACAGCTGAGAAGTTTTACTAAAGCCTAACTAAAACCTCCTGGGGTATAATATAAACCCATTATTTTTATCTGAAGATGGAGACCACTTATCTCCATTTGTAGTTATGAAGAACAGAGTATCCCAGGAAACTGCAAGAGTGTTGCACCAAGCAAATGTTGCTGGATTGCTTCAATTCTGCTGGTGCATTCACAGTGCATCCTCCTGCAGACACAGACCCATTTTTGAGGAAAGGATTTTTTATTGAATAGTTGTTTGGTCAGGAAATCCCCAAGCGTCTTCCCCAGGCACAAATGCAATACAAAAGAATTAAGTGTGATTGTTTTCTGGTGATGTGTAATACCAGCTCACAACGCACCAATTACTATTGAATAAGTTGAGTTCTATGTTCTTATTTTGTAAGAGAAAGCATGTAGAATTTTAAGCAGAGGTCTTAAGATCAGGTTGGTTGAATACCCTCCTATCTATGAGCCCAATCACAAATTACAGACAAAAAACATCATTCAACCTACACTCAGTACAATTTGTTCACAAATACAAAAGCTTTGAGAGTTGATATTGTGTTACTTTACATTTATCTCAACTATATGAAAATGTGCTTGATGCAGATGATTAGACAATAAACATGTAACAGTGAAATTTAGTGCAAGCTTTTACAGCATGAAGCTCTTAAATCAGTTATAACATAGAGTAGACAGATGGGACTGGATTCATAAAGCACATTAAAGACTGTTATCTGTTTGATAAAGAAATAATTCAGAGCACAAGACAAGAAGCTGAAATTGCTGACAATCTGAACTCCTGCCAACCGTCCTGGCTTCACTGGGGCTGTGTGAATTTTGAACACGCATAGTCCCAGGTGTCCACAGTGCTGACTGAAATTTCTGGCTTTTGAAACACTGCTGGCTTCCCATCACTAGCGGTCAGTATGGGGAGAAGATAGGCGGTTTCTGGCTGCTTCTGCTGCCCTTTCTGTTGCCTTGGCTGTAGTGCTGTAAATGAAACTCTCGGCACAATAAGCAGCCTCCTTTCTTGCCAACTCACAAGGCAGATATCTCCAGGGCACTAGTGCTGAGAAAAGGAAGGGTATGACAAAATGGGGAAAGGAACTCATTTATTTATGTTCCCTAGATTCAGTGTGTCAAGAAACTCAGTGGAGCTTGGCCCTCAGAGACCAGACAAAAAAGTATCCCAGAAATTGAAAGGTCAAAGAGATGTGGGATTGCAACAGATGCCTTGCTTTGGAGAGATTTGGGGAATGGTGGGAAAGGGTCACACAAAACCTAAGTAAGTGGTGTGGAAGGGTTAGCTGAGGAAAGACAGAGATATGGAAGTCATTTATGGCACACATCTGGTATTCCAATGTGCACAGTACTCCCGCTGACGTGAGCAGGAGCTCCACCCATGTATGGAAAACAAAAATATTTGTCTTGAGATCTGTCTCTGTAGAGGAGCCTAGCTGTTCTCCAAGTTTGGTGTCTTGTGACAGGCAGGATTTACCACATCACTGACAAACTACTTAAAATTGATGAGGGAAAAATGAGAGGTTTCCATGCTCATCTTAATGTCCTGGTGCAGAAGAGCTGGCTGAATGAATCTAAAAGCCATCAGAGTGAAACTGAGATTCAGTGGTACGATTACCAAATGAAATGGACTTTAAGAGTCACTTAAACAGCACCAGCATGTGCTTTTGCCTAATCAGATCAAAGTATTTAGCTTGGGTTTGTGACACTGACATTAAATTTCAATTACTTTAACAACATTCACTTGGTACAACTAAGTGTTTTGGACCCCCTTCTCTGTTGGACATGCTCCCCAGGTACCACACATCTATTCTGCTTGGTCCTGCTGATTTACAGACTGCTTCCCCAGCTTAATTGCTCAGATTTCTGTGCTCTACGGAAGAAGTTGATTGTGTCTCTCTACTCAGGTGGACACATAATACTCTTTGTCATTTCTTCCAGAAGGCCTTGTAGAAGATCCATTTCCTGAGCTCCCCTAAGATCTTCTTGTATAAAAGTTGAATTGTTTAATGAACTTAGTGGGGCTGGACCCCTGTAAGAGACGTTGCAAACATCCTCTGGATGCCACTATCTCCATACTACTAGGATCTTACTACAAGCCCTCAAAACTGAGGTATCTAGAAAAGTTTTAGGTTTACATATGTGTACTGGATCAGCTGGGGAGGCTGACGAGCACTTTCTGATAATGAACAGTGATACCAAAAATGCTGCAGGAAAGATGAGAAGACTTGATTAGGGGATACAGAGAAAAATAAGTCATATTCAGTAGCCTGTAAAGATGTCTGCCAACAGGAAGGACGAAGCAGATAAAGGAGACAGCAGCAGACAGATAGAATGAACAAAGAGAAACTGAAAACAAAAAAAACCCCAAAAGAAATAAGATAATATGACAGTAAAGGAATTAATTAACTCAGGAAAGAAGGCTAAAATCTTATCATCCAAGTCATACAACTAAAACACTACAATTAATGTATCAGATTAATCTCAGAGAAAATTCACTTTGGAAGCATAAATGATGGTGCAGAGCTCTTGAAAGAAGAAAGTATAATGATGGGAGGAATACTTTGGAAATATAAAGCAGAGCACTGCAAGGGGCAGCCCCCAGGAAGCCAGACCAGAAGACCAGAGTGCCTAGCAGGGGTTGCTGACTCCTGGCAGAAGCACAGCTTTGTGCTAGAGAGGATTCATGGCAATGCACTTGTGACTATACCATCAGATGTGTGAGAGTAGCTGAAATCAATCACTTTCAGGTGACCTGGAGTAAAACACCATTGCCATTGGCATTTTGCTACAGGTCAATATTACAGACTCACAGAAGGGAGATCCTGTAGTCCAACCCCCCTACTAAAGCAGGTTCACCTAGAACAGGTTGCACAGGATTGCATCCAGACAGGTTTTGAATATCTCCAGAGAAGAAGACTCCACAACTTCTCTGGGTAGCCTGTTCCAGTGCTCTGTCACCCTCAAAGTAAAGAATTTTGTTCCTGAAATTCAATGGAAATTCCTGTGCTTCAGTTTGTGCCCTTTGACCCTTGTCCTGTTGCGGGGCACAACTGAAGAGTCTGGCCCCAGACTCTCAACACCAACTCAAGATAATATAGTGCAGTTGTGACTTAGTGACCAAATAAGTTGGTTGTGCAAATAAATTCTTTCTTCATTCCTGTAGTTTTAAGTCATTGTTTCATTTACCTTTCTACAGTATCAATGGATTTTTTTTCACTTTCATACTGTTTAGTGGCACATTCTACAAGTAGAACAGTATAAAAAAGCAACCTACCATTATCTGATGATTAATTTTGCAAGCAGTATAAAAGTGCTGGTAAAGAAATACAAATAATACTATGCCCACAGTTAGAAAAATATTAGAAAATACAGTGATGTTTTCAGAGATGGTTTTGGATAAAAACGCTCTAGGGTCCAGATGAACAGCAAAACTCCATCTGCTTCAAAGACAGCCAGCATTTCACCTCATGAATCCAGCAGCTGGATTCTGTTTCTGTGTACATATATAGGAATAAACTTTTGTCTATATGATACTCAGGGAGAAAGAATGTGTTTTGAATACTTGTGTTCAAATATTTTGCATGACTATTCACATCATAAAGTGTTCATGCAGTTAGCCTAAACATTAGTGGCTTTAGCAAGAAAGCAGATGGACCTGTTGTATGAGACTTTAAATTGTGAGCAACTTATTATTTGCCTTCGTAAGCTTAACTAGGTTCTATACAATTAAGAAAAAAGACATAATCACCTCAAACTTTTTCTACCACAACAAAATATCACTTTTACTAAACTTCAGACTTCATCATGTCCACAAACAAGGAAACAACCAAGACCACATGTGCAAGTGCAACAAAAGCATTTGAGATGGGAGAAACAGCAAGGGAAAAGAGAACTGATGTTTGCTGCTGTATTCCTAACCAGCCTTGGCCTTGTGAGAAAGCCAACACAAGAGGCAAAAGTCTCGAACAATCGCATTTGGTGAGAGTGAACTTCATAGAGGAAACAGCTGGGTGGCAATGACCTAAGGCATTGACATGCATAACCCAAATTTATTTTAGAATCCTTAGCACTTATAGATAGCAACAGGATATGTCACAGTGACTATACGATGTCAATCTAAGTGCCTTGCAGACAGGATGAGAAAACTTGTGACCCACAGTGCAGCAAATGTAAAACACCAAAGCAAGCAACACAAAAACCACTGCTTTCAGCAGACGAGAGCCAAAGTTAACCAGATGATGAATTCATATGTTCCATTGCCTTTTGCAGAGAGAGATCCACATTTTTTCCCTCAAAAATCAGTGTCACCTTATATCCAATGATATATATAACATAAGCATACAAGAAATACGTGAGTCAGAGTTTACTCTCAGTTGGAAACTCAGACTAGGTATTCACTACATTTTGAATGAATAACCTTTTATCTGATCATTTTTATAGTTACAGAGTCCCAATGTACAGAATTCTATAGAACAGTCACACAGAGATATCACGTGGATTAATGTGCTTGCTAACAAAATGTCTGTTGGAATCAGCACTCTCAAATGGCCAAGCTTTGGGACTTCCCACCTGTAGGGCAGAACTTGCATCTGCTCAGCAAACCTGAAGAGACATTAACTGTAACAGCTCCATCAAATCTGTGCTTAGAACTACTGTTGAAATAACCTACACACACTTCTGAGGCTACCCAGGTGGCATGAATCTCCATCACTGATGAAGAAAATAATATTCACTACTTTTAGGCTGATCCTTTGACGCTAACTAGTAAGAAAAGCATTAAAATAATGTCTTCTTCATAAATACCCATCCACCTTACAGTCCAAACCCCTTTGCCAAAAAGGTTTCATTAAACTTGCTTAATAGGTGAATAAAAGAGCATCTTTCAAAAAATGTGCCAGGAAGAAAATTGAGCAAAGGGCTGCCACTGAGCTTTACCAGGAATGTTGGACTTATAAGTGGGTTATACAGAAAGGCTTCAGAAACTAGTAACTTTTTGAATGTTCAGCGTTTCTATAAATCCAGGTGTCTGGGGAAAGTTTTCAGACCATCATGTGCACAGCCTGCTCTTACTCTTTATGGATCATCTTTTAAAACTGCTCAGCAGCCTCCATTGTGAACACATACAGAGAAGGATATTATGGCTGGTAGGTTGTTTTTTGGAAGTTGGTTTTCTTTTTGTTGCTTTCTTTAAAAAAACAGTCTCTGAGATGACAGGTATTGTCAAACCAATGAAATGGCAAACTGGTATCACAGTTTGCATGCATCCAGGCTGTTACTTTACTCAGCAGAAGTTCAGCAGGGTTCAGGACCAGATGCCTTGGAAGGCTATGACTCCCAGTTGGTCTCACACTAATTACTAATAGTTCCCAAGAGGTTTAAATACTGAAGGCAAGATGCTTTATATCTTTCTCCACACTTTTTTAGGTAAAAAAGAAACACTTCTCAGCAGCCAATGTAATCTTTCGCTTATTTCATGGAAAATAGTATTTGCAAATCTGATTTACTTTTGATGGAATATCCATTAAAGAACACCATTAAAAAACAAATAAAGTATATTTTCTATTAAAAATAAGTAAACAAGCAGGAACTACATTGTGTTGAAAACTTATTATCTTCAAACTTGTATTATCTTCATACTCATGTTATAGAAATGGGCTGTTCATCACTTGTAATCAAGAGATGAACAGTTTACTCCTTTTTTTACATTCCTGTATCGTATGCCTGACACCACCAATGCATCATCTCTGGGAGACAGGGAGATGTGACACAGAAAACTCCAAGGGAAAAGTTAAGTGGCATGACCAAAATCTCATGTGGAAATATGTGGTAAGGTTTAAAAAGGAAACCAAATGTTCAGAATCCCAACCCTTTGCTTTAACCACAAAACCAACTTTCTTCACTAATACTGAATTAACCCAGTAACTAAAAACAAAGAAAAAACAAGTACATATATTATGTGCATCTTGCCACTGTAACAACTCTAATGCCATTTAAGTGTTCTCAAACTAACTAAGATACAATTAAAAATACATGTTTAATTCCAGTGTGGTAATCAGTTCCACAAACTAAGAGTGCTAGAAAAGCAGGAGGAAGTAGCCTCACAGCCTGCTGAAGCTGTGTAAATCACACATGCAGCTGTAATGTAGTGACTGAAAGATCTACAGAAATATATGCTGCTGACAAGAAGGGACTCAATACTCATGTACAAAGCATGAAAAATGTTTTCAACTACAACAGAAAGACTAGTTAAAAATCAAGCAGAAGTTTTTTTTACCAGTTAATTAGGACTCAAAAGAATCCCCTTGCAAAAGAAAAAGCCCTAAGCAGTCTAAAAAGTATTGTTGCATCCTACTTCAGATAATCTGAGTTTTTTTAAAATCATGATGAACTGGAGCTAGATAGGGGCTAGGAAGAAGCTATTTTGAAGAAGAGAAAAGCACAAGTACTTTTCACTTAGAAGCTGTTTTTCTGGTTCAGCAGTTCTGCAGCAAGAATAGCCAGATCATTTGAAAATTGAAAAGAAAATCAATTGCATGTTTTTATTTTAAAAGAGCCTCCCTGTGGGAATAGGTGTGGGCGTGAGATCTCTTTTTAAATTTCATAATATAACACAAAGCTGCCAAGATTTTTTTTTTTTTAATTCTCTGTTTACTGGGTGCCAGAATGATTTTTCTCTCCTAATGATTCTACTGATCCTTATCAAAATTCATCTGTGAAGTGAATAACACTAATATTTAAAACCAGTGTATTTATTCAAACAGCAACACTGAGCAAAACAAATTTCCAAGGCTGCTATGGGAGTCAGTGATGACAGCAAAACACTATTTACTCATTTACCCCCAAGTTCTGCATGCAGAAAGTTTGTATCAAAGATTTTTTCAAAGAAAATCAACATTTTATGAGAATTGAGTTTCACAGGTAAAGTTTACAACTAACCTTGCTATCTTCGATCTCCTGGGTTTTTCCTTGAAGCGTTTTCCTCTCTCCAAAATCACAGGTTGACTTTAATGTAAGCTGACAAGAAAGCATTGAGCTCTCTGCCCCAGTAAGCTCCAAAGATTTTGGTGAGTACTTCTGTGAGCCGGTGGGGCCGAGGTTGGGTATCGGGAGGGCAGTGTGGACAGGCTTTGACCCTACGGCTGGCTGTCTCAGCTTGGAGGCAACTCCAAGTACAGGCATGGCTTCTATAAAAGTATCTTCTTTCTGCCAAAGAAAATGCTCCTGACCTCAGTCTGGTAGACTCCAGCTTCAGCAATTTCAGAACAAATGCTTTAAACAAAAGTAGCAGTCATCTTTTCAAAAAGTCTTAAAGCAATAATACTATGAGTTTCACAAGGAAGCAAAACTTTTCCTTCATCTCTGCCCTTCTCCCTCGCAGCCACTCACACGCAGTGCTCAGTGAGTCAGTGGCTCTGTAAGACTAAACGCTCCTTTGGGGCGTGAACTTTTCTTGAAGGTAACTGCCACAGAGCTGCCTGTCTGGGATTAAAGAACTCATAAATTCGCTTTCTCTTCTTCCTACAGCATTCCAGGTCTGTGCATTAAGTGAATGAAGGATGGGAGAAAAGGAGAGAGAGGAGAAAGGAAACCTCCCCGTACTCCAACTGTCAAAACAGCTCCGAGACCACAACACTGGAAGCAGAGACCTCTCCCTGACTACATAAATAACCAGCCCACATCTTAAAAAAAAAAACAAACCTCTTTTTTTTCTGATTTAAAAAAAAAAAAAAAAAAAGGAC
>VZRQ01000586.1:1552473-1648380 GCA_013397975.1 Machaerirhynchus nigripectus
AAAAGGACCTGAGTAGTGGCCAAAGCAAACAGCTGTTGGACGAGTTTTCATCCCGGAAATAATCTCAGCAATGGAGCTGTTTGTCTGATTCCTGGCTATTTTTCACTGCTGACAACCATGAGCTACGGTGTTTCATTCTCTGTTCCTCCCGTGAAATCAGGTTAAAATCATGCAAGAGCGTGGCTAGAAACAGACACTGAATCACACTGTGGGTAACGTCTGTCTGTGCTATGAAAAATCCATACAAAAACACAGAGCAGGATATAGGAGAATCACAAGCATTGTTAGAAGATTTAGTCAATACAGCTTTTCAGAGCTCTCTTTTTTTTTTTTTCTTTCTTTTTTGGTGGCGGTGTTAACGTCATCTATTCAGTGTTAACACTTCCCTTACTACAAACATTGAAAGCTCCATGAAGTCCATGTCCAATGCATGATTCCCTCTTGTTGCTCACAGAAATATTCCTGCTGGCAACCTCAAATCCTTGCACATAGAAATACAAGTCAGGCAGGCAGAGCAGGCTCCAAAATGAGTCATGATGGACAGTCCAAATTGTTGAGCAGCATAAACACTTACTTAAAAGAACAACTGTAAATTCCTTTGAGATCCTGCAGCAGGGGAATCCCTTTTAAATTGACATGAGGAAAAAATCTGTGCAGAAACATCACACCATTCAACTCCCATGGGATTTTATCACCCAACATTAGAGACATGGGGATTTTTTTTATGTCTTCCAAAATAAAACATAAGATGACTTGACTTATTCTGCCCCAATATATGACATGGTATTAACTGTGCCTTCCTTGAATAGTATGTATTATTACCACTATAGATATGAGCACAAGAGAAAATAAGAGCCTTCTGGACTTTTACATTCTCAAAACAAGGATGTCAAAATTTTAAAAAAGCATTGAAAAGAAAATAATGTAAATGAGAAGCTGACTAAAAGTATCTTAAATCATGCCTTAAAATTATTTTGCAGAATAAACCCGTGATACCTGCAGTATTGTTCTCTATCATTCATTTACAAAGATCGCACTGACACAGTAGGTAAATCCAGCTCTCTGTATTGACTTACAAACTATCCTATTCTTGTTTGTGGTTTGTAGGAGTGAACTTGACCTGTTTTAGTAAACTCCTGGGTTTTGAAGTGAGAATACAGAGAATTAGCAAACACATTTCAGCATTCTCTGCTTATCTGCCATTTGGTTTTGCCACCATTATCGGTAGATGCAATGGGTTTTGTGCAAGAATGCACAGAGGTAGCTGCTCTGCATTTTAGAGAAGTTCAGCCCACAGGACCCATCGGTTTGCTCCAGTCATTGGAATATTCTTGCTCAGTGTGATATTTCAGGTCTTCTGCAGAGCAAAGCGGAAGAAAGCTCCTTGTGCAGTCCACATTTGTTCTCCAGCATTTTACAGCACTGAGGCTGTGTAAGGAATTTGGAGTTCTTAGGCAGAACTGTTAACAGTTAACGCTTCAGAAAATACACCTATGCAAAGACTGAAGTGGACCACAGGAAAAGAGGGATTTATCTCCTGCAAGGTTTGAGATGAAAAATCCTCATGAGAACTGTTATCCAATGATCAAGACAAAGAATAAACTACAGCCATGAGACAGATACTTTCTTGAAAAGAACTTTGCCAAAAAAATGTAATTGAATCTTATTACTTCTTGGGGTTATAATTTTACAAAGTAATGCACTATGGTAATCTTGCTGATCTTCTTTTGAATATGAATTATGAGGTCATGATACCCACAGTCTCTTTTGCAACCCATTTTCCCAGCACAGAAACCCTGAATGTAATGTAATAAGTAAGCAAGCTTATTAGGAAAGAGTCATCTGTAATACATAACCAACAGGATTTGGAAACAATGATGTGAGGCTGGTGTTTCTGCTACTCATTCAGAATAATTCTTCATATTATGTTGACTTTAAAACTAGCACCAGGTCAGGGCCATCGACTTCAGAACCCCATCTAGCTAGAATTTTCACAATGATAAATCAAAGATGTGGTTCCAGTCCATTGAAGATGCAAAGAAGAGTATGAAAAATCCTTTGCAGGAATTATGGAAGATAAGGAGGAAAACAATTATACTCCGTGAGTAAGAATGTGGCTACAAGCCTAGTCTTCCTTTTCTTGTTTTCTCTAATTCTAAGCAAAAGATAAATAAACAAGTATCTGCTATTCTTAGAAATCACTTAGCTACAGTTTTTGCTTGAAAGGCTCTTGTGTACCTCATGATGAATGTGGGTTTTATGAAGGCTATCCTGGGGGAAAGAATATTTAAGAACTAAGCTTCGGTACTGTTTTCCACACAAACAGGAAAGTACAGGATAAAGCATCTGTGGACGACATACACAAACTGTCACCAGATGCAGGTGCTGGTGGGATGACCCTGCAGGCAGAAGGTGTCTGAAGATTCTGAAAAGGAAGGAACTGTGGGGAAAGGGCAAAGTTGGAAGCTGCAAAGACGGGTACATTATCAGGCATCAAGCTGACCATGTGAGTTTGGTGCGATTTTCCTCAGTGTCTCTGGAGTGGGAAGCTAAGTGACTGTCAAGCAGGGCAGCCAGGGAGAACACAAAGTCAAAATAAGGATGATTTAGATATCCGCGAATAGTGTCCGAACAGAAAAAAAAAGGTGTATCTGTGAGAAAACACGGGTGGAGAAAGTGTAAACTGTGGCTATAACCTGGAGTTACATAAAATCAAACACAACACCAGACTGTCTGGAATGAGGGACAAAAGTATTACAGTCAGGATAGAGACAGTAGTAAGTAAAAAGATATGGCTGACAGAAGTAAGGGACACACATATTCACTTGGTTACATGAAACTGATACATCTAGAAAGAGACTGCAGAGAAACAGGTTAGGCTAAGCATTGTTCAAACAAGAACTGTAGGTTTTTATTTTATCCTCTTAGATATTTATTAGAGTAGACATCCACCACCCAGGCAGGTAGGGAACATCATCTGTATTCAGGATGCAGGAGGATGAACACAGATCATGACTGAAGTCCTGACACAAGGGAAATGATGAAGTTGTGCAGGAAAGGTTAGAGAGTTATGAGGAAGCTAGAAGACAACTGAGATGTGGAAAAAAATAGAGGGTAACCTTTCAAGTGGGATGCTAGGTAAGAAGATAAAAGTGTAAAGAGAAACCAAGAAATTGGAAAACAAAGCAAAGGTCGAAACACAATCTTTAGTAGTTTTGTCAGCAGTAGTGGCAGGTCCAGTGATATGTTGAAGGTAGGGCCACTGCTTTAGCTGATTAAATAGTGACAATCTGGCTGTAAAGCATGACTCTGAAAGTGTCACACAATCAACATATTTACAGAAATTATAGATTATATTAATGATCTGTACCTCAAAGTAAGACAGCATATATGCATTCAGTATAATAGTCCCCACATCCTAAAAAAAGGCTGTAATATTTATTTCAAATAGCAGGAGCAAACACACCTGAAGTCTAAACCACTTCATAAAAGAAAGTATCAGTCAGTTGTAATGTTATGGTGAATTTTTGTTCTCAGGGCTGAACAGAAATAACTGCTCACTGCAGAACACCCCAGCATATATTTCCTTTCCTTCATTGAGTCTGATACCAGTACAAGTCCCATGAAGATTGCTCCCCTTCTGCACCCCCAGCCCTCAGACAAACTGTTCGCATGAACTGAACAGACAGCTGGCAGTGTCTCCCAGAACACAGGAAATATCAAGAGAGGGGACACCTGCCTCAAAAGTGGAGCCAAGATATTTGTTTGCTCCTTCTGCTCTATGATCTTCAACAAGGAAGCTGTTGCATGTGTCCAGGGTCAAACAGGAAATGTCAGGGGTCCAGAGACTGCAGAGCTCTGTTCTGAGCTGTTTCCCCACTTCATCCCACTGGTGTAGCAGCTGTGTATAGATTTTACATGAGCCAGGCCAACTTCTGAATGAGCTTGAATGTGCCGACACAATCACGTAATTTTGTGCTCACTAATTTCAGGTTGAGCAGAAAGTTTTGCCCGGGTGGGGATGGACAACTCTTGAAAAAGCAAACAATGATTGTAAAATACTGAAGGTACCTGAACCAATATGATTTTTTTATTTATTCCAGATAAGACAGGTTTAAACTTTAATAATGCAAGTAAAAAATACATCACATGTCTGTTTGGTGTAACAAAATATGTTCAGCCTGTCAGATACTGATGAGACAAATCCTTCAGCTCTGACTCGTGTTCCCATCATAATTCTATGGACAATATCTTTGTTATTACAAAAATCAGGTGAATCCATTAGTCTCAAGGCAAAGCATTTAAAAAGTATTTAATCCTATCTGCAAGTATGTAATGCTACCGAGTAAACTGCTGTTGTTTTCTTAACAGTTTTGTATTCCAAAAGATATATAATCCAAAGCCCAGTTACAGTCACAGAAAAAGGTGCATCCGGCTTCCTAAAGGAAATCCTTCTGCTTTGGCTGAATGTTTGGGGAAGTTTTTCAAAGAGGACAACTTTTAAATAAGGATATAGTTCTATCGTCTGAACAATTTGGCCTTTCAAAACTCAGACGGGAGTTTAAGGGTTTGAATGCATTAACTGATAAAGTGACCGGTTCTTCTGTAATTTTTATTAATGCTGCACATTTGCAGCATCTTCCACCAGATGTTTTCAAACCTTTAAGTGCAATTTAGTACCATATCACCTTGTGAAGTATGTAAGGTATATTAAAATACAGTCAAGTGGAACCATGAGGCTAAATGACCTTCCCAGGTCTATATGGGGCCTCAGTATTTTCTTTCTTAAGTAAAGATTTTTTTGAATTATAAACCTGTGTGGGTTAAAAACTACAATTATTTCTTTTTGTTGTGTACTGTATTTAATCATGAAGTATTTGTCTTAAAGGAATCGAGCTTAAATACTATAGGATTGGAAAACATAAACTAAAATTTTTTAAGGATAAGAAGGAACTAAGGGCAAGTGAACACATTATGTACGTATTTACATACTGATCTACTGGCTAGACCATGCAGCCAGCTGGTAAAGCCTAATGAAAGGATCAGCTTTTCTCTTTGGGGGGAGGAAGAGGAAAAGGAAAAAAAAGGATAATCTATTTGTTCATTTCTAAGCAAATGAACCAAACAACAAATGCTGAAGACGCTTAAAGCTGTGGTTAACTGCAGCTAACAAGGAAATGCCCACAATTATTTCAATCAGCATAAACTGGTCAGAAAGATAACAGTCATCCTAAGGATCAAAGTGCCAGCTATTCTCTCCTTTTTTCCTTGTCTCCTTGGTTTCTCTGTTGCAAACTCTCTCCAGGACACAGTCAGAGCAGGCACAATGGCTTCTCCAGTATCCTTAAGGACACTGGCAGGTATCTTCACCTTTTCCATTTCTGCTCTCTTCCCAATTTGTCTTTCTTTCTGTGAAGGGATTTCTGGCTTTATATCACTTTTGGTGGGCCATGGTGAATAATGCTTTCTACGTCTTGTCCAACATTTTTCTGTCTTAGAGCACATGACAGATACATGACTTCACAGCTGCACTGTCAGAGCATTTCTGCCACTTATCAGGGTAATTAAGAGCTTCAGCTCTTTGTAGAACTGCTGGAGGAATGTCTAAGGTAGACACGAAAAAACCAGACATTTACAGAACGCATGCTAAAGCTTTTAACTGATAACATTACTTTCAGTGGAAGTGGTAAGGAACAGAATTCATAGCCTGTTCTAAATAATGTTATCGATGGAAGAAGTTTTGTTCCATTTGAAATTTTGACTAAAATTTAAATTTTCTTACGTTCCACTCCAAAAACAGTCCTCATAAATTCTCTTCTATCACTACTGCTTTCAATACGTATTCCCCTAGAAAACAATTCTCCCAATGCACATACATCCTAAAATTTTGATGGAATATTTTATGATGCGATGGAGACATAAGTCCTAATTAGATGAGAAGGAAATTGGCAATATTTGTGGTTAATCAAAGCTGTTCTGACTCTTGATAGTAAGTATGAACTGTTCAGAACTTTCATCCAAAATTTCTTTAGAGAAATTCACCTTACTTGCTATGAAATTTTCTAGCAAACTGTAAAAAATAACCCATAAAAAGAAACTGAGACTAACCAGGAAGGAATCTGCTGATTACCTGCCATCAGGTGGCTGGCAGAGTGGCAAACCTACGCTTTCATCTGCAAGAAACTTTCCTCTTACAAGCACTGTGGATCTGATAGAGGTTTCAAAACCATGGTTATGTTGGCATTCACTTCAGCATTGCAGTGAAAAACTTCTGCATAAGGTTCCCACTGGTCCATTAAAAAAAAAAATTACTGTAAAAAAATAGCTTAGAAACATCTGCTACAGTCATGAGCAGACTCTTGGCCAAGTGCTGCAACAACAGTAAGAGACTTTGAAGTCAATCAGCTTTGCTATCACCAGCGGATACCCCTGCAGTCAGTGGAAATTACTGCACAGAGAATTTAGGAGATATGAAGAAAACTTGCTCTGCCAAAAGTGTATATAGACAGCAATGAAGAAAAGAACAGTTTTTTTAACAACCATGAAAATTGTTAGAACTGAATTGTTAGGAGGTTAGCAATAGGTGTTTAAGAAAAAAAAAAAAAGACTATCTTAATACTTAGAGAATACTTCATGAAAACAAAGATGGATATATTTTAAGGGATTAGCTTTGATATTTGACCTTAAACAAGTGCAAGCTGCACTGCAGCTGGAGGAGCACTTCTGATTCACAATCTACTGTCTGCTTCCTTCTTGCTTTGAGACTGTAATAATTCAATGCCAACTTGCATCCCCCACAGTTTATAATACCTACTGTGCTAGCTATACCACCTCTACCCATCTGCTACCCCAGACCTTTATCCAAGTTGTACTTATTGCATATTGTCTGTTATCCCTCACTGCTTATCAGTTTAGCGGAATGATCCCAGCCATGTTTTTGGTTTCCTCTTGGCCTTTGCAGATAGTCATCATAACTAATTTTGTTATCAAGTAACCCTTCCTACAATGCCCATATTATTTTCATCTTCTTTAACCACATGAATATTTCGTATTTATCCTACATTTCCTGTGATTTGCACTAATTCAGGAAATACTCATACGCATTTTAAAGGCAAGACTTCCTAAGCCAAACTTAAAACTCAACATAAAGTATGAACAAACACTGAATTCCTGGTGAAGCATTAAAAGATCACCATTATATCACCTTCCCTGCCACAATTCCCATCAGAAAATCTGACATTTACAGTGCTCTGACGCTGGGTGGATGTACTGGTGCAGTATTACACCCCTCGTCAGTGTTAGGTTTGCAGCTTGACTGTGTGATCTTAAGGGTCTTCTCCACCCTAAATAATGGTATGATTCTATATGCCCCATTGCCACATACTTCCCTTGCACATCATCTCTTGCTAATGGTCAGAGGCACCATCCTGAGTGTTGGATCTTTTCTGTGACCAGTACTTTCATTTTTGATCTCAAGTTGTTGCGTGAAAAACAGATATTGTTCTTGAAGTCACTCTAGGATTTTTGTTTTGGTTTGATAAAGAGCTGTGCTCTTTTAAACCATGTTCTTTGTGCCATTTGCTTGCTCTTATTGAGGAGTTACGATAACACTATACAGAATCCACATTTTTCAATGTTTCCTCACCAGGGCATATCACTACACTCACAGTGGTTTTTCTGCTCTTGTCTTGGGCTTGGCCAACTTGGAGTTCTGGCAGAGATGGTCACTCACCTCTACCTGTGAAATATTAAGCAAACAGGCCTTTTGTGTCAATGAATGAAAAACCTTGACCACATAATTGAGCTGTAAGTGGGTGCTCTTTTCTTTCAAATAAAAATTGGCCTAATGTACATACTAGAAATCTCAGCCATCTGCCCCTATCTCCTGTTGGCCATATGTGAACATTTCCTACAGCGAGCCTTGAAAGCTTGCGCCCTTCTCCATTCTGCTGTGATCAGAGTGTGCTCCAGGCCAACTGCTGAAATGGATTCTGTATGTCACTAGACTAAACCTTCCAGTTTTTTGATCAGTAAGTGTCAAGGATGAACTGCTGTTTTTCATTACCAAACATCTCCCATAAACCATATACCTTGTGTCATCCCAACAAAAATGTAAGAGTACATTACAATAGCAGTTTTTCCGGTCAGCAAACTGTAGTTCCTCACCACTACTCTGTCTATAGATGCATGATTTTATCTTTTGTGTGTATCTTTATGTACACATGAGTACACATGTTTAACATGTCAGACAGACATTAATGGCCTTTGAGCAATTCACCTGGGTTGTTTTATCTTTCACGAAAATAAAAGTAGAAACTCTCAATAGAACCCAGCTGTCAAAAATAACTTCAAATCCTGCAGATGTTAGATGCTTCCTTCCTGCTTTTCTGCATACTGGGGAGAAATATTACCTTACAGATGTGGCATGTTATAGAAAAAAATAAAAAGGAAGCTATCGTTATATACTGGTTTTACCTTCAAGTGCAAGGAAAGTGCTAGATGGGAGACAAATTATGCAACTCCTCTCCCAGCTTTCATCCATCAGTTGTGCTTTTAGAACTGACATATGTAACAAGCATTTGGCAGCCATAAAAGCAACATCAGCATTCACAAATTAAAAAATGAAACAGAAAGACAAAATAATTTTTTCCACCTACAATAACCCTAGGATGAGCTACAAAGAAAGCACAGCTTTATCAAAACCAGAAGGGAGACTAAACTGGTTGTTTAGCTGGAGCATCCAGCTAAACAGAAACTGTTACCTATAAATCAGCAAGAAGCAAGTTCACAACCACTAGGGAATATGTCACTGGTGGCATGTGCACCTCCAATGGTGACAAAGGCAAAAACTATTATCTTCAGAAAGATATGTCTTCAGACAGAAAATGTCTTCATCACACGTTCATGTAGCATCACAGCCAACAATAAAATAACTTTCCTGATAGATCCAGGAAGATTTTCTATTGGTACAAAGCTGCGTAATTTCGGCTGCCTCTCTAGGCCAAGTACAAGACATACTAATACAGTCTCCCTCTTCATTTAGAAAATATGTAGTTAGATTCCATACATTATTCCTTTCTATTCCTTTATTTTTTCTTACACTCTCTCTGAAAGTTTTATTTTTCATTCCATTCCCTTCCCTGCACCCAGTGAGAGAGTACTCTCCAGAATAAGAACAAGATGTGCAGGCAGTATTTTTATTTTCTTTTCAGAAATCATTACAGCACAGCGTAACAGCTTCCGCAGTACAAACCACCTGAGCAACACTGGGATTTGTAACTAGCAGACTATTCAAAAATCTCCCCCGATAACCTGTCAAAAGATTCTTGTCTTCTCTGAAACCTCCTCAAATTAGGAAATTTCTCAATATCCCACCATTACGTTTTTAGCTTTACATTTTACTCCCTTAAACTATGATCCAGCCACTTTTGCTTATATGATACTACTGCTCTTTAGCCTTCTATGAAATTTCTTGAATCCAACACACCTGAGCCCTTTTATTCTACCTTACATGACAAAGCTGAAGGAGTCCAATGCCTAAAGCCATGGGATGCTAATGCAAGGAGCAAGAGTCTATACTTGCTTGAATATATTAGCTAAAGATGGCGGGGGAGGAGGGGAAGAGTAAAAGAGGGATACACAATGTGCAGTCTGCTTTCTGACCTGGAAAAGGTTTCCTTCTGTGATTAAGAGTTTGCATTCCAGGCTAGTTATATGCTGGCCAAATTGATTTTCCCACCCTTACATAACTGAACTCTGTTCTTCATTATATGGGTGTAAATCTGCAGCAAAAACTTTGAACTTCCAATGAGTAATTCTAGATTTATGCCAGAGTAATTGAGAGCAGAATGTAGCCTTTTGGTTGCTCATAAATATTATACTACTTAAAATTTCTATCCACCAACACACTTGTGAACATTCAACTTTACCCTAGCCCCCTCTTCTTTCCTTTAAGCTATTCTACAAGTTGACACAATATTTGGAATTTTTAACACAAATCATATTTGGAAATATTTTACTTCCAAATCAAGGGAAAATGCAACTACTGAGAACATATGTGTCAAGAGGAGCTTTTTTTTCCTTAGAGAAAATCTTTAAGAACAATACAGAAGCATTCTTCTGTGCTGACACAGGCTGCATGCATGACGGTCCAGCTCTCTTTCAAGTTTGCAGAACTGTTATTATTTATTAATCTAGACTGCTAATAGTATTCAAATAGCAGGCAGCTCAAAAAGGTCACTAAATCTGTATCTTTAGAACTGTTACACAACTGTTGTAATCACTGAACTCATTAAAAATAAAAACTATTTCAATGAAGTGTACTTTCTATGTGTTGGGTAAACTTTATCCCTGGTACAAGTTTAATTGATTCCAGTGAGTTTTCCTCCAGCAGGAAAGAATTTATTGTTTATATTATATGCCAACAATTTGCTAGATTTAACAAAATATGAATCCTTCTTATGTTATAACTTCTGTTTAAAAATTTATCCCAGTAGGGCTTTTTTGAAACAGTTTTGCTGATAACATCACCCTTTGTTTGCTCTTCACAGAAACCAGCAGGGTCACAGAGATATTCTTGAGCATGCTAGCGGCTTCAACCTACCCTGTTTGTTCACATAACACCAAAGTACCTGGAGCTCAGAAATTCTGACATTGTCCAACTGTGACTAGAGAATTGCTTTTCTTTGATCTTTGATTTCAAGAATCCTATACTTTCCCCCTCTCTGAGGAAAGACAGTTGGTTTTAATTTAAAGAAAAATAAAAACATTAAACAGGAGAATTTCCCAACAGGAAACAGAGTTAAAGTGAGCCAAACCTTAGCACCATACCTTTTGGATCATGCCCTCAGCAGGGTGTGAATATCCATTCATTTTAAACTTCAGCTTAGGCCACCTTAACTTTTCACTAATGGTATCTGGATTTACGGAGTACAAATGAAATCAAAATCTTACAGAACAACCATTCCTCAAACATGGCTTCAAGCTAGGCTGTTGAAAGGCTAGAATTTTAAAGGTCTCTACTTTAAAGGTCTCTACTTTAAAGGTCTCTGAGTAATCAATTCTCACTGATTTCAATGAAAGGGAGAGGAAAAATCCATTCCTAATTGCAGTGGTCTCAGGGAACCCAAGAACCAAGCCCAATTTCCGCAAAAATCTTTCCACAGACAGAAATCTTTCCATAGACTTCAGTGGCCACATGTGCTAAATAGTTCTCACTCAAGGACTCTAAGGTTGGGATTATATTATTCACTTATGTAAATGAGTTCAAAGAAAACGTAGAAATTAGTGGGATGGTATAAAACTTTAAGACCATTATGAGATTTGCTTAAATTGGCAAGTTAAACTATTCGGCATCACTTCCATAAACTCGTTGAAACAAATTTGGCTTAAGCAGAAGCTCTTCTGAAGTGATTAAAAAACTTATCAAGGCTGGTTTTAAAGATTTATTTATTCAAATTCTCTTACTCTACTGGCAGCCAAGTTGAAGTCAAAACTCAACTGTGATTGGAAAAAAATAATTTGAATGTCAGTGGGTTATGTAAAAGCTGAGACTTTTTGCCCAGAAGTAAATCTGTGAATGTTATATTGATAGTGCTAGTCTGAGAAGTCAGAAAAGGATTTAGAATCTGAAAGCCTCAGATGCTTTTTAAATTGTTTTGAATCCATATAAATATGTTGGTTTCTCCTTTCTGGAGAGAGGTCACTGAGAGAAACCACTGCCTTTCTGCCATGACATAAGAGCAAAATGTCTGTTCCCAAATGTCTTCCAAATTCCAAGTCTCATGCCCTGGAGTTTTGACCCTAAAGGCAGGGCTCCCAGAGTCTTTTTGAAATCTATTAGAAACCTTCCTATAGCAATTAATTTTATAAAGATGAGACTGTATAGCAATGGAAAGCAGTATCAAACCTCAGTAGCATTTTTCTATTTGTTTCAAGATAAGAATCATAACCACAGGACCCCAAGATCTGTACAGAGGACAAAAAGGTCCTTCCTCCCTTGGGGAATATAGTGGGTGAGAGACATCACCCCTATTTTGCTGGTAATACCTCAACATTGCCTAATATGCCAGTCTGTTTGGAGAGATCTGAACTGTGAAATTAGGAAACCATCACAACTATGATTCTAAGAAAAATATTGTGAGTGATTGTGATCTCACAGTCAGTAGAATTCAGATGGAACAGAGTAGATACTCAGAAAAAATATCCACTTGCAGGAAAAGCAAGATGGTATCCTATCACCATCCATCATCCATTCATCCATCCATGCATCTACGTCAAAAATGTTATGGGACCCTGGCTATTCGTTATTTCCGTGTAGATTTTATTCATATACATATCTATTGAAAAAAACCCCCAGTACTGCTGTATCCTTATACTTGCAGCAATGGGTATTTATGAGTCACGACCTGGATTCTACAGTAATTCCATCATTACCCATTCTACTGTCCTTCAGCTGATCAATGTAGGAAAAAATCCAGATTATTATGCATAGCCCATGACTGCATTTCAGTTAAAAAATCCTATGATTTAAGCTTCCTTCTAATCCTTCTAGAGCCCTTAATTATATAGATTTGAAAATGTACCCCATAACTATTATGGGTCCAGCTTGAAATTAATACTTGTTTTTTTTTCCCCTTTTACAAAATTCCTAACTTACCATAATGTTTTTACTTTAAAGATTCTATACTAAACCCAAGTTTTATTAGCTCTTAAAGCTCCTAAAGAGAACTGAGACTCACCATTTTTTCTGCTTGCAGCTGAACCTGTTTTGAAACAATCCGTGTTTATGAAGTTTGTTAGATGTACACATAAATACCTGAAGTTAATGAGCAATTTTAAAATTTTCTTTCCCACATTAAGTCAAATATGATGCAGTATAGATTAAAATACTAGAGTTCAACTGTAGTGAAATAAGCTAAGGCATATAAGAAGCCTTCAGCTCTACACTAGGGTAATGTACTTCCTAAGGGTTTGATCCTGCAGCTCTAGCACATACTCATTTCTCATCACCATCCTGAGTTCAATCATCACATGCAGACTATAAAGTCATATCCATTTCAAGTCATTAAGCAGAGCTTGCAAGTTGAAGCTGGTAGGAGTTGTGCAGATTTCGGACAGTAGCTGGCTCTGAGGTTTTTGCTAATTTGTTCACCATCCTTTGAAGCACAAAAGCAGGAAAGAAAACCACATGAAATATTAAATCATCCCACATTTCCAGGAAGGTTCTGAAACAATTAAAAGCTACTAGCCCAATGTATAGATGTCAGTTGGTTTTCTAAGAAAGCCAGAAAAATTGACAGAGGAGTAATAAACTTATGTTTGGTTGTTATCCACTGAGCAACAAAATATCTATTGAGCACTTAATAAATAACTGTAAAAGCACAGGCTGTTATATTTCAGGCAATAGTGATTTTATTAGGAAATTGATTTAGATATTCCTCCAACTTTGAAGACATACAACCATCATAGATTTAGATCTGGACTGGGACTTGACAAAGCGAATTATAAAAATGTGAGGAGACAGATGGCAACAAAAGAGATGTTACAACAAAAACTAGATAAAAGTTATTAAGAAAATCTAAATTCCAGACTGAAAATTACTAACAGCAAATTATTCCTTCTTTACTTTTAAAAGTAGTCCTGCTTCTTGTCTGTAAACTACTTTGTTCTCTTTCAAAATTCTTCTTTCAGATTGACCTGTTCAAGTCACATTTTAAATCAGGTTGTGATAAATTTCAGTGACTAAATACATCAAAAAAATACTGAAAAGCATATCTTTCCACATTTCTTCCAAATATTTTACTCTTAGTTTTGAAAGTGTTTCATTTCAAAACATTCCAGATGTTTTATTTATAAAAAACATTTAAAACATATTAGAACAAAAAAATAATAATTTTCTCTAAAACAATTAAAAAAATTTAAAATAGATTTGCACAGCTGTAGGGCAAAAGAAGAATAGCTGATGTTGGCAAGCAGCTGTTGTGCAACACGCCTGTTTCGCAAATGAATCATAATTGTCTCTCTTGAAACTTGTGCTCCCCCATCTGTCTGTTGTATCCGTTACAGAGAGGAACACGTCTCTATGAAATTATGAACTACATTTTGTATCATGTTAGAACACATGTCTAATCTTGCCCAAAGCAAACCTATCAAATTCCTTGCCAGACAGCTGCCCTTCCTGCAAAAGATGCTTGACATCTTAGTGGAAGAATAACACTGAAAAACCATTGAAGCTGCAATTTGAAGCCTACTCCTTCAACTGTTCAGTCTACTTCAACAGTTTGACCAAAGTTATCCCATGGAACAGCTATTTAATGTTAGGCAGGGGGTCGCTAGGAGTGGGGAGACAACTTAATACGGAAAGGGAGCCTTTGAGAAGACCAGCAGAGGCCATAGTTAAGACCTGGTCTGTACTGAGAGAGAGGATCACACCAGAGAGCAAGAGGATTGAAGAGGCAGAAAGGGTTTGGCCTGTTCTAGGACACACACAAGCCGGGACACACACATCTCATGCATCTTCACAGATCTATGTCCAAGCAAGCCAGCCCCAGCTGTAATTATGTTTAACTGTTTAGAGGCTGCTTTGAGTATGAGACTAACCAACCTCCTGAGATGCCTGTTTCCTTCCACTGACCACACTGTGAGTCTCTTCTAGGTAGGACTGGATTGGTATGACAAGGTTACAGTTTCAAGTTACAGAAATGAGGCAAAACCACTGAATTACTCAATTAGACTATTCACACCTTTGTCCTCCTGATCCCAACATCACTCCCAATTCCATGCCACATGCCTCTGCTCCTTGGCAGTGCCAATCATGTCTATTAATTGAATGGATCCATTTTTAAACAAATGTGTTTTTTTCCTTTTTTGTCCCAAGGACTTTTTTTTTTTTTTAAGTTTCCTAAGGGTAGAATAAATTGCCTAATCTAACTCCAGAATAACCAACAATTTTTTGTGAAGAATGGAAAATATGGCTTCAGATCATGCTTTACAGAAGACAGAATCAAACCTGGACCAGCCAGAACAAGGACAAATACCCCAACCTCCTAGCTGAGTCTGAAAAAAGTCCCAAAGCCACTGACATTTTTTTTTTCCAAATTTTTCCCCCCTTTTTGGGTTTTCCTCCATCTTTTGCATTTGCTTGCATTGGCAAAAATAAAAAAAAAAGACAGCGTATTCTGAATCAGTCTAAAATCCATCTCATTCTCAGCAACATGAGCTTCATGCTACAATCCAGTTATCCAAGACAACTCCAATTTTGTTGCTAAGGACAGGAGGATCCTATACCACCAGTCATCAGAGGTGTGTTCTGAGACTGAGACTGTGCACTGGTCCCATGTAAGTACGGTGTTTATGTTCCATCCAAAGCCAGCTGAGATGGGACTAAATGGTTCCACTTGCCACATACAGGGGATCCCTTGCATCCACTTAGACTGCAAGTTGTTTAGGTCAATAGCTGATATTGTACATCTCTAAATCAATGGTCCCCAAGCTTTCTGGATAATTCTTAGCCTGCAGTACTTCTGCAGAGTTCCAAGTACCCTGATTATGGGAAGGATCAGAACAAGGATCAGAACAAGGATCAGAACACAAAACACATATTGAAGACCGGCACTGAACACACCTGTGGCTCTGCTGCAACACCCATGATAATCTGAGAACTACAGTTCTGAATCAGGTAGCACAAGACTGTTTTGCTTAAGCACAAACCTAAGCCCAAACAGCAACAAACCCACAGTGTTATTATTTTATTCTTCACCAGACATATGGGACTATTCAAGTGGTGAATACCATTAGATAAAACTGTAGTGGGATAAGAGAATTGCACCACTGCAAATTTCCTATGGAGGAAAAATTAGTCTCAGAGAGCATAAAATCAGTCTCAAGTCTCAACTTTTGTACATACCCACAAATTTAAACATAGTTTTTGGCAAGTAAATAATTGGTCCTGATGCTCAAACTGTGAGCTCAAACACATAGCCTTGCTACAACCTCCCATCTTTCACTGATGAGTAACAATTTTATGTGAAACACAAGAAACCCATACATGAATTGAATCATCTCTGGTTCTTCTCTTAATTCATAAGGAAAATTGTTCCCAAAGTGCTTTCCATCCAATACCTAATGTCTTTGACCATCTACTGCTAGCCACATAGTAACAATACATGAAAATCCAAGTCTCTTTCTCAGAATTTCAACAAGTAATAAGGTAGAGAATGGAATATCCATACTTGGGCAAACTTAACAACACAAGCTCTTTGCATTTAAACAATCTGTCAAACCTTTAAGATTTCTTTAGGGTACTTCAGCTCCAGAATACTACATTAGAAGGGCATAAATCTATTTTATAATTTATGTGCCTGAAGGACATCAGATTACAGGCAAACTTCATTAAAACACTTCAAAAAGTATTTATATATAATAACAGAAACCTTTTTGGGAACAACTGTTATGTGTTTAGCAGGAAAAAAAGCAATTAAAAAAATAGTCAATCAAGTTAAGTGTTTTTCGACTTGTGGTTGTTCTTTATCCATTTAATTCTTTCTGTTCACACCCCAGTATTTTAAATGGTATCCTATGCAGGCACATAGAATGATATTATGAAACACAGAAACACAAATTTATCCTTTGGTGTTACTGCTTATGGAAGGTCGTTACAGTATATTTTGGCTCAAAGGCACAACTCATTCTTAATTTCCTCTCTTGGATATGTTTTCTGCCCTCAGCGATGCCCTCAGTGATAAAAAATCTCCATGGATATCAGCTCAGAAGTAGCACAGAGGTAACTGGAATATTTGTTATGCTATGACTGCAGGTCATATGACCTCATCTGGCTTGACATGACTGGCGGCAAAACCTGTTGATGGGTTATCTGCATTTTAATCCAGATGGAAAAAAAGGATTGAAATTACTTTCTCTAACTAGAAGGACAGTTCCACTTCCTGTCACTCCTGTATTTAAGGACCACCAAGCTGTCTGTAGCCTTAACTGAAATGTTTATTTATTTACAAGTCAAACCAGGTCTATGCTGAGAGCTTTGGGGAAATTTTCTGCTTTATCCAAGTACTGGTTCAGTCCTTGTAACACTAAAATATAAGGAATAACAATGCCAATTAAATACTACTCTGTTTACCATCCCAAAGATCCTAGAAATTTTCCTAAGAAGGGCTCTCCAGAGGGCATCCAGTCAACCGCCAAGCACAGAGGTGGATTAAATATAGGGGCCACACACATCAGCTCACTGGCTGAGCATTATCTTCACCATCTCCCATGAAGGGGATTATACAGTTTTGTTAAGCAACCTGTTCCAGTACTTCATCTTCAAAGCAATTAGAAAGCTTTTCCCGGCACATGGTGTTTTGGTAACAGCATGTATTCTGGCTCAGGAGAGCTTTGGATGACAAGCGAGTATGTGTATGGGAGTGGCCTTTGGCAGCAGGAAGTATTACGGTTGTTGCTTTTGTAACTTGGGAAGCTGCCTTAAAGTCGTTCTTGTGGGCAACACCTCAGTCAGTTTAGTCAAATTTTGTTCTGTCACTGATCATGTTTTTTGAATAGTCTAAATCCTTGGGTACTGATTTTATCACACCTCACACTGCAACTTTTCTACAGTATTTCAGACCAGAATGGGGTAAAAAAAATCCATTAACTACTTTTACTTTAACTACTTTTCTTTTCATACAATGTTACTGTATTCTTTCTTACAACAGAAAACTTATCAATATACACAGAAAGCAAATGAAAATTGTATTTTAATGAAATAAAGCAAAAGGTCCAAGTAAAAAGACAAACACTTTTAAAAATACATTCATAAAAAAAAGGTCCTTGATTCTAAAAAAAATTACTTGTACATTTAACTCTTTTAAAATTTAAGTGGCAATTTTAGCAAAATAAATTAAGTAGTGGGAACTGTGCACCTAAATCTTTTGAAGGAAACTTAAAAATCCCTCTGAATTTCTCCTACCAGATCATGTCAAGGTGAGACTACTATGTTGAGATTCGATTGCAACCATTTTATAAAGTGATGTGGGGTATCTCTAATAAAGGCTGGTCCTTGTTGTACTCTGCAGTTCTTGGCAGACCTGAGCACAAGGGGAACTGTTAGTTTATAGCAGTCAGGTCTACTGGTCTTTTGGTTGTGTCTGGGCTCCCATCAATGTCAAATTAAGTGAATATGGCTTACAGGCAAGAATATGGCTGTGTTTCTTTAACTTATATTTCAGCAAGAGATTGCAAATATGTACATGCATGTATGCAAATTGGTTTTATTTTTAACCTTAAGAAAGTTTCTCAAACATATACTCAATTTTGGTTTTCCTCTTGTTTAATTCTTGGGGTATTTAATCTTCATTTCACCAATGCAAAAGGGTGAAAAATGAAGAAAAGAAGAAAAGTCACTGGAGGCCTAGAGACAGCTCTGTGGCAGGAAGGAAGAAAAAAACACTGCTAATACCTCTGCTGGATGAGGATATTCCATTTAATAATAAACCTCATCACAAAGTACTCCTCAGGAGTATTACAAATCTAAATTTGCATACATTATACAAAGATTCAGTTTTACTAAATTGTGTATGTCTCTAATGTTTTGGCAAATTATTATAAATGGGGCCAAGTCCACTACAGCTTTAGAAGTATCCAGGCCCATATGCCACCCAAAACACAAAGATGCCTTGTAATTTTGCAGTTCATTCTCCTTTTATTTCAGTTCAAATGGCCCAGATTTTCCTGCTCCCTACAATCTCATTTCCCTTCTGAAAATCTGAGCTAGTATCTGTCTCCTGGAGCCTTTCTGCCAGACATATGGCATTACCTTCCACGTGACACTGCTGATCATCTTGCTCAAAGGGCAGTTCTTCCTACCATGTCCTCCCCTGACATTTTAGAGAGAAAATTTAGCTGAAACTTTTCACAGTTTTCAGACTAATTATCCATTCCCTCATGAAACAGTAAAAGACAGCATTTGTGGTGCCTAAGGAACTCTTAAATTAGGCAGGCTGATTTTGAAAATTACAAAAACTTAATGAAAAATCAGACATTCACTAAAATGACTCGACAGACATTATTGCAAGGCATACTTATGATTTTCAGGCATTTTAAAATCTGTTTTTAATAGGTTCCCAATTTAATATTTTTATAACAGTAAAGGTGACAAGCCAATAAAAATATTTGGCAAGTATTTTTTTTTTTCTAGAGTGGAATATAATGAACCCAAGTTAAGACAGATACAACAATCTAACCAAGTCCATGTCTATCATCCTTGAAAGAAAAACTGATCTGTAATTCACCATGGAAAAAGCTACAAAAGTGTGGGTTTGCTATAACATGGTACTGAACATTTCAACTTAATCTGGGTGACGGAGTGCAAAAAAGAAAAAAAAAAGAAAAAGAAAGGAAAAAAGAAACAAAATGAAAGAACTTAGAGCAAAGAAACTCAGTTTGATTTGGATTTATTTTATTTCATAAGCGAAAGAAAAAGCTCCCACTCAGGAGAGCAAAAATTAAGGCTTGAAACAGGAGGGGGAAAAAATTCACCTCTTCCTTAACTGTACATTCCTACACAGCCGTTGTATCCACATAGAACTCTTTTCAAAATACTAACTGAACAAAGGAATAACTTGGTTTCTTAAAGCTTTGATAAAGTGTGTGAACAGAAGCCACTGTCAGGAGACAAACCTTTAACTACACTAGCACTTTTTTTCCAGAGGAATGTCTCGTCTCTCTAAACATTGCAGCATCAGGGTCAAAACTGCATTTAATTTCAAGAGTTTCTAGCAGAATACAAAATTACTTTCTTGGTTATCTCATCTAGGATATTTGTATTTTTCCAAAAGCATATGCACGTCCAAATCTCTCTCTCTCTCTCACTAGAAGTTGCTACTCTAAAATATGCAGAGGAAGAAATAACAGGAAATTCATGTCAAAACAACAGAATAATTATATGGCATCACGAAAGATAAAAAGGGGATGTACATTATCTTTGGCATGATTCAGAGAAGCAAAGCAATGAACTGTCTGAAATATATGGTTTAAAATTTGAGGAATTAGCCCAAAACAAATGCCATGGATTTGGTTCTTCCATATGTTCTGCCAAATACCACTCAGTGTCTTCTGGCAAAAACCTTACTCCACTGACAGTGCATAGAACTGAGTGCCATTTTAGTGAAGAAGAATGAATACAAGGCAGCTCTTATTACTTTGAAGGCGCTATTTAGAATGTATACTTGGAAAAATTTTATTTAAGAAGAAAATAGTCAAGGATTACATAACAGAAAGTGTAGGGGAAAAAAAGAGAAACTTCAGGCTACACAAACACAAGGAAACAGCCTGCTATATGACTTCTACTAAGGTCAAAGAGGCAAAGCAGCTTTCATGACACAGAAGCTGTGGAAAATCCCCAGGAAATAAGAGATCAAAGCAAACCAGATCTCAAAAATAGGCCAATTTTTCCCAACATTAAACTCTAGATCACCATAAGTACTATTTCCAGCATATAATGAACTTAAGCAAAGTAATGTTTTCCTTATTTTTATTACTCTTAAATAATAAATACTTTGAGTAGATGGATAGATTTTCATTTTTTTTTAACATAAAAAAAAGAAGATGCAGTCTCAACCTATTATATGAATGCTGTAATCAGATTAATCCACATGGAGGAGAAAAATCCTTTTCCAAAGGTCAAACTTAACACAACTGAGATAAGTGGGCTGCTACAAATACCACGGAAGCTCATCTGTAGAGAGTTGACTGCAAAATAGAAGGAAGGTGTAGGAGGGCTGAAAGCTTGAGCCCCCAGATTAAAACCAGAAAATACATATATATTTCTTAATTGTCAGAATAATTAACCAACAATCATGTAACAGTGAACAGTTGTGGCGATCTCTTCATTATCTGCAATTTTTTAGGTAACAATAAATTTTTGCCAAAAAGACAGACCATAGTTCAGCTACAATTATTGGACACTCAGAAATCCAGACCAGGTATCACAAGTGTTCCCATCATCCAGTGTGTCAGGTAACCTCAGTTTTAAGCAGAAACTAATCATGAAGCCAATCAGCAAATATAAATGTAAAGGAGAGAGATTGAGAGCTAGATGTGCATGCAGTGTACTTCTCAGGCAGAAACAGCCCTGACAGTGCAGACCTCAAATTCAGCCTCTGTTTTCTAACAGTAAGAGGAAAAGGCAACTGATAGAACACAGGTAGCCCCAAGATACTGAATTATTATCCCAAGGTACCAGAGAATGAAAATAAAGATAGGAGTTTCTCCCCTCTGTGTTTTCTGTCCTCTGTCCTCTGATTAGGGTGGGAAATGACCTTGAGTTGATTACTCTTTGTCCTGGATGTTTGGAGGTAAACAGGAAAGGAGTAATATCCAGCTCCAGCTTTGAACACAGAAAAATAGATTGATTCAGGGAAGGGCTACTTCTGCTTTAAAGAGATTTTGAGGTGTTTCTAGCATGGCTAGAGCTGCCACAGGGCTGACTTCCATCCCAGGACTCAGTGGTAGTTGTGTTTACTGATGGTGAGACCAATCTGCTCATGCATAACACATATTTGCTTGAGGAGGCTGGTTTTTCTAAATGTCAAAAATGACCACAATAAACATGGAATTTGCATGTCTCTAGATACCTACAATCTCTCCAATAATCTAAACCGAAACATACATATTAAAACATTTTAATGTCGTTACGTAGACATTTACTGGGAGACTTGTACAAGAAAGTGGACGGAAATTGACTTGCTTTCCAAGTGAACACAGCAAGATTACCACTTCTCTTGTCATCTGTTAAAAGAGGGGAGTTTGGGCTGAAATAATATTTCTGTATTGAACTACTGCAAAACACTGAGCAGCTGCTGTTGCTCAGGGGTTTTCCTAGCTTCTACTCATCCACATTTTATTTAATGTGGATCAAGCAGGGAGTAAAATTTTTTCTCATAAGCTTGTCCTTGAGTATGGCTGGGTGCTCAAAAGCTTGTCTTTTCCTTCAGCTGTATCAGCTGCTATAATAAAAGATGGCACATCTCTCTATAAACCATAAGCTCTCCTTTCATTAATGGAAGATGAAATATCTGTAGCTGAAAGCACCATTTTCCCTCTGACAAAGGCAAAAGTTGAATTCAGAAGGCTGAAAAGAAGCAAGTGTTGGGCATTCAACAACTTGATGAGATCTCATAGAAAAAAAATATAAAAAGCAGATGTCAGTTATAGTGCAACTCAAAGAAAAAATGAAAGCTGTAACAAATGAAAAAGTGTTAAAAAAAGAACCCAGTCTGACACTTGACTGCTTTGATTTTCTGATTGTCCAGTCTCGGTTTCTGTGTGATTTGAGCCAGTTTCGATCTGGTCCCAGGTGAGTCAAGGGTAGGTCCATAATCCTGGAGGAATCAAGGCTTCTCAACAATATCTTCTCTCCCTCCAAACCCAACAGCATTTGAAGAGCTAAGTACTCTTAGTTCAGATTGAGAAACCAGGCCACAAAGGCCTGTTAATCCAGCAGCACCTGGAAATACTGCATATTAACAGCACTGTTTCAAATGCCTTACTCGGACCTAAGCCATACACATATTAAAAGGTGTGAAAAATATGATGTGTAATCAGTGTGATCCCGTGGCTCTGCAAGGAGGGGCTGGGTTCACATCTGATAATGAGTTTGCCTTTCTTCCCCTTGTTAATGGTATGAGTGTGTTTCCTAGTAGTGGAGCACCACCCCACTACCTCCAGAGGAGTCTGAATCACAGCAGGTTACCCTGTGCAATTTGAGGAGCAGGAGACACACAGCAGGAGCACCATTACGGCTTCACAGCTGTCATTGTGGGTTTTCCTTAAAGTGAGAGAAGAAAACATACCCCTTCATCCTATGAAGTTTACTAGAAAAACTACTTTAGGCTATTGGCAGACCTTTTGGGGATTCCCCACTGTGAAACAGTGGGGATGAGAAGCATTATAGTTATGGCACTAAGTAGGTAACTAGCTGGGTAAATGTCCTCTGTCATTTCTCCCGTTTCTTGCTAATCCCATCAAATCTAGCAGGTTTGACTGTATGTTTTCCGAAAGGACCGAACAGTCATGCATTTGAAGTCTGATGAGAGATAATTTAGAGGTTTTTCAAGTGACAAGAGATGGGAGTGGTGGGAGAAGGAAAGAGAGAGAATTACACTCCATGAATGCTCATGAGTTTGTGTAATTAGACGATTGGAGGTAGATAGGAAAGGACTAATATCCAGCTCTAACTGCGACCTAGTACAAAACCTAGAATTTCAACAACAAAATTATATTCTACTCTAGGGGTAGTGCACATACTACTCCCCTTTACTTCAGCTTGTACGTATCTGAGAAGTTTATTCCCAATACTAACTTGGAGGTAAGATCACTAAAAGAAAAAATGCTGTGTGTGAACACAAGGAAGAACAGAATATGAACGGGTCACTGATAAGTAATTACCTCAATTTGTAAAACATGTCTCTAACCATGACACAGGTGCCTGATGACATGGAGCCCATTACAGTTAAGGATTTACGAGTGCTTTCTTTTTAAATTCCTGCATCCAGAGGTTTATAACTTGTCCATAAACTTTGGCAAACCCATTAATATGGTTGAGCAAAATAACACCTTCTTAAATATTGATCTGGCTGTGTCATTAAATTGGCTCTTACCTAAGCCTAAAAAACATACAGAAAACAGAAAGAGCTTTCTGAAAGGAAGAGTAACATGATTTAATACGAGACCCCCTATTTAAAGTGTAAGGGGCTGCATCACATCCATCACAGATGTTGTCTCAGCTGCAAAGTTACCATAAGAGACATTGCACACTTTCCTCAAGAAGCAAAAAGAATTGCAGAAAGCATCCATTATGAGAATATAGCTGTACCATCTTATTTATAACCTACAGATGATAACCTAATTCTCAAAGTTCATGACTTTTCCACGGCCATTTTGATTTTCATGAAGAAGCCTAAGAAAAACTGTGTATTTCATCCTCACAAACCAACATTTTATGAATTGTTTGTAAAGCACAGTAGTAAAGCAAAATATTTACACTACTTCTTGCACTGAGGTGAGTTTAAAGTAGCCCCAAAGCTAAGTTTCTCAGTGCCACAAAATGCCTTCCTGAATACAGTCCCCCCGACAAACAGCTGTATGCACTTTATCTTTAATGTATGGTATCCTTGTAGGAGGAAAGTAACTTGCTTTGAAAAAACGCTTGAGGCAAAGTTTACCATTGCTTAGATAAATGTTTACAGTAAGATTTCTAACATCCATAAAGCCAAGATGCTTTTTGATATTTGGAAAAGAAAAAAAGCAGATGCATACCTCCACCTCACATATGAGAGCTCCCTTGAAAAATTAGACTTTATCTTAAGAGTTCAGCAGTAAGATTGTTTGCATATATACAGAATAAGATTATTTCAAAATAGCCATAAATCTTTCTCCCTGCAGTCTGTATGAATAACGTACATTGAAAAAAAAAAGCTGATTCCAGTTTTAAGAATCTACCAAAGAATTAATACGAGTTAACATGAAAAAATGTCTGACACAAAAGGAAAGCAAGACCTACATTACAAAGTTTTGTGGGGTTTGTGCCTACTTGTGTATTGGAGACACTTCCAACCCTGGGTAACTTTGGACGAAATAAAATTGTATGTAACAACTATCTTTACAAAAGTGCATCTAACAACAAATTTTATTTTAAAAGAAATAGAAATTACAAATGCAAGTGTTCATACACATGTATCGAAATGCACACAAAGATAACTAATTAAAAAGAGTAATTGTTCAGCTGAACACAAGAAACATCTAAATAGAATAATACGTGAAATATATTGTGATCCAACTCTATGCTGAAGGCCACTATATTCTCTTCATAATAAAAATGAATACCTTATTTCAAACACAAAAGTCCAAACGTGCCTCCCAAGTCCTTAGTGCAAACTAGTTTGTTTAACATTAGACATAAAATAATTGTTGATGAAAGGAAAATACCTTCAAACCACCCACAGATTTCTCACAGGCTCTAAATTTGTAAGGATGAATTTAAAAAATCAGTATTAAAAGAAAATTTAGTTGTGTTAACATCACTTACAGCAGTCGTATTAAAAAGAAAGCAGACTGCTCCCACAGACATTCAGAAATCTAATACTTAAAATGTTTAAATTGCTGAATTTACAATTCAGCATGCTGAAATCACAGTCCACAAAAAAGGTTAATGGTAGAACAGTGGCTAAATCTGCAGCCACAAGTTGCATAAAACATCACACAAAATATCACACAAAATTCCAGAGGTCAACAAATAATGCCAGTAATGATCAGGTGCTGCACCACAAACTACACGCCTGACGGGAAAAAAATCCAGTTCTGTTCCAATTATTTGGAAATATTTATTTTTTTCCTTTTGGCTCAGTCCATAAATGTCAAGCACTTGTTCTAAACTATAGCATTCAAAAATTATTGGTGGATTTCTTAACATTTGAGTAAGCCATAAAGGCAATATGTTTATTTAGATTAAAGTAATATATTAACTTTCCTACAAACGCTGCCCTTGGTATTTGACTTACAGGTGGCGCATTGCTGTCCAAAATACCGTCTAAAAAACACAGTGTTAGGAAGTGGGCAGAGAGACTGCAAAAAATAAACAAAATAAGTAAAAGACCCTTATTCATTCTAGATTAAATTCAGCCCTGTGCAGAGAGCTGGCACAAGACTTGTCTACTTCTTAGGTCTTACTTAAGTCCCATTTTAGGAATGAGTGGATAAATTCATGCTGTCACAAATATTTCTTAGACTCTATAAACTATGTCTTTCCTCTCTCCATGCATGTGAATTTCTGCCTTCCCTGCAGTATGCCAATCCTGATTAAAAAACAGTAAATAATGAATCTTCTAACTTCTGAAGTATCAGTTATGTCCCTGATTTTCCATGAGCACGTGCACAAGTTTCAGCCACTCTTGGAATAATTTGTCATTACTGAATTGTTCTTCAATTTTCTCCTAATCAGGGACTATTATTGGGATACTGAAAAACTTCCAGTATTTTTTTTTTCTCACTTTAGCCTTGTATTCTTCTAGGACAACAAATTGTAACATGATAAAATTCAAATAAAACAAAAGGTTCTATTTCTGAATTCATGCAGGAGTTTACCCCTATTAAAAAAATACTTCTTTTTCCATTTTTCAATTGAGACACAGAATTTAGGGACATGCCAAAAAATTTTCCAGTTGGAAGCGCTCTATCCAAACTCCTTCCAGAAGGTGTGTTCCCCAAAATTTCAGCTTGGAAGGGTGCAGCTTTGATAACTTAGAAATGTATGCCACAATGAAATGAAAAGAAAATATTGCTCTTTCACTCTGGTTCAGCTCCAGTGCACTGAAATGAGACCTCGACATCTTGCTTCAAATCCCTTTAAAACCCCGTTAAGCTGCACTTCCCAAGGCTGTCATGCAGCGAGTGCATTAGTCTGAACTGCTGCTTCCAGACAAGGCACACCTTGCGATGGCATCTCCTGCCGCACGGCACGCAGAGCCACGTGCCCCAGCACCACGCTCAGGCATGGGCAGAAGAGGCATCTGCTGAGATGAAGTGATTTGGGACCTGGAGGCAAGCAGCAAAACAACTCCAATGCCACCGATGAGCCGTTTGTATATTCCTTGTCAAAACCCACCTGGATGCTTTCCTGTGTAATCTGCTCTAGCTGACCCTGCCTTGACAGCAGGGTTGGACTGGATGATCTCCAGAGGTCACTTCCAACCCTAACTATTCTTTGATTCAGTGATTCCTAGCAAGAAAAAGGTGTCTTATCCTAGGAGCAGAAAGTTAAGTTTTGCCTGCATATCAGATCACACCGTGGAAAGAGCTTTCCTGCTGGAAGTCTTGAAGACAAGCGTGTTTTTTTCTCTGACAAGCTCCATTACAACCGAGAGCATTACAGGGAACATTTTGCCATCTTTACAGTAATATATGATGTTTCCATGAAAAAATCAGAATGCATTTTGACAATTCCAACCCAAAAATTCCAGTCCTCATACCTACACATACAGACAAGCCCAAAAATTCAAATTTTTATCTCACACTAGCATTAAAATTTACTTCTGAATGTTTATAACAAACCACCCATTCCTAAGTCATTATCTCTAGTGAGGTAAATTTCATTATTAAAAGACCAACACTGAGCAAAGCATCACAGATTATGTGTATAAATACCAAGAGAAAACAAAACTTACCCATAAGACTGCAATGTTAGCTATTTTAAGAGACAAAACCAACCTCCCACAACACCTGCTGTTAGACCTGACACGTCATGCAGTGCTAGAAGCAGACTTAGCAAAGGCTGATAGTCTGTCATGATGCACGTCATCCTGTAACCCCATTTTTTTAGCCTACTTCCACTGATGGTTGTTACCGACTTCTCAGTACCTACAGGAGAAGATACTTTACTCAAAAATGCACAGGCTAATCTGAAAGCATCTGCAATAGTTCTGTTTTCATACGGAATCTCATATGAGCAGTTTCTTTGAAGCGGAAATACATCTTGTGATTCCTGGACACTGGCAGTTGCATCTGGAAAGCTATACAAATTTAAAACCCCCAAACCCTACAAACAAGGAAAAAACACAATCCAACACAAACTAACAGCAACAACAACAAAAAGGAATATTTTAGTTGAATTCTCCTGATTAGGAGTATAAGGTCCCAGAGAAAAGCATTCCCATCAAAGAGTAAAGAAGATTCTATATTTGGGTTTTTCCTTAGACTGACAGCTGCTAGACATAAGGAGTACAAGTTATACTGAGAGTTTTTCCATTTCACTATATCCTTGTTGAAATATCTGAAATACTGAGCAACTAATACAGAAAAAAAGAACCTATTTTATGATCTGGGAGAAGATAAAAGATGGTTCTATGGAATACTTAGCAATAGTTGCAGCAAAGATTTTGGATTTAAGCGAATAAATTGTTTCCATTAAAATGTTTACCCTTCACCCAGAATGCTGCTCCATATAGGCAGCCTCAAAACATTGAAGAAATTAACTTCATTCTTTGAACTATGTTTCTGTTGATGCATTGCCCAAGTGTACGAAACAGTATTTCATTTGACAAGATCTACAGTGAAATAAAAGCATTTCAAAAAGCATTCTCTTTAAATTGTCTCTGTGTTACATGGATGAAATAAATTTTATAACAAGAATACAGTTCTCCCAGGTTTTAGGCAGATGACCTATTAAAGGACAATTAAGAGTGTATACTGAGGCACTGCTGTGCATAACACATAGGGGACATAGTTCTAAGTACTTGCCTAAGCTAACCACTGCAAAGAACTGTTTGTGACAACTGTCCTCAGCATCTCAGAAAATGTGCAGCAAGAAAATGACTGTCATCTGGACTAAAATGTACAATTTGAAGTGAACTGTTATTGCTCCCATACACACAAAATGAAGGAGTTAGAAAAGAGGTTATCAAGAGCAACAAAAGGGTAAAAATGAAAACACGGAGTGAAAAAATAGGTTTAGAAACAAATTTTATATATATACACTTAAACCACTTCTGCGCCTTTTTTTTCTCTGCTACAGTGTTTTCCCTCTATGCTTCCTCCATATGAGCCATCAAGACACCTTTTGGACAGAAATCCCTGAATCGATGACACGAATAAAACTCTTACTGGCTTCAAGAAGTTCAGGTATCCAACTCACATCACCACTTTCCTGTACTGATCTGGAAGCACTTTTGGTATTGGCCAAGAAAAGGAAAATGGCAAACCAAAATGCCAGAAGTCCATGCTTCCCACTGCAGGGACAGCATATGAGCTGTGCTCCCAGATGAGCCCACATTCCTGCCATAATTTTGAAAAAATTACACCTTCCTCTGCCATACCTTGGCATATTACCTTACATATGAACCTATGCTGCTTCAAATGCTGTCCGTATGTTCCAGGGTTTGTCTTCGCAGCAAGGCAAAGAGCTGTGGTGTATGTTGGCAAGCTGAGCCTGGGGTTCAGGCAGGTGCATTCCCCCAGCCTGGCAGCATGGCACGGGCCAGGTAGGGAAGCAGGGCAGTGGGCAGCCTTGAATGGCACCATTTTTGTCATGGACATCCCCAAAGCTTGCACACATCATTGCCCACCTGTTCCCCTTTCTGCATCTTCCAACTCGACTGTTCCTGGCACTCAGGAAGAAGACGGCTCCCTCCTGGCTCCTGCTGCCCAGAAGCCTTTACATAGGCAATCAGGCCTAGCTACTTTTGGGTTGAAATCCCATCACTGCATGAGTCAGTGACAAAATCCCCACTAATTTCAAAAGGACTAAAATCTTGACCACTGAAGTAATGCTATGGTCCCCATGCTGTCCTAATACTCCAGCTAGTATTATATACTCTAGAATAATCTAGCTATTCATGTTTCCAGGAGAAATGTGTTCCTCAGTGTTCAGTTTTTGATCGCTGAGAGTGTCTCCGTTTCCTTGTGAACATCCACTTTCTCTTTGGCTTGGCACTGATGGAAGGACTCCTCTAGCTTGCAGCTCCCAGGTTTTCTATTCCTAAGAGTTCCCATAAAGACTCACTGGGATGACAAAGTGTCTCTTGTACTTCCATCTGCAAGTGAACTTTTTATTACTCCTTCACCTGCTAGATACACTTCTGATGAACTGATGGGAAGAGGGCGTTTCTGCAGGGAAGCACTCCAATATTTTCTCAGGTATTCAGTCAAGTCTTCCACGTCTCCCATGCATTTTGCTCATGACGCAGCAATTAAACATTCTCTCTTTGTGAGTTAAACAGGAACAAAAATTACACAATATTGACTGAACACCTGAAAACTCATAGCAACAATTCTTGATTAAATAAAAACATGCCTTTACAGAACAACCTCCAAATTTTCTCAGTCCTCAAATTGCAGGTAAGTGATGAAAAGATGCAGAGTAAAACTCAGACCCAAGCTTTAAATACTGCCATATGGGGGCTTTTTGGCTACTGCTACCACTAGCATTCAGACAAAAATTGTGCACACACCATCATATATCAAGCCTGACTGACAGCAGCACCATATAGTTACAGCCTTTCTGCTTATTATCGTGTTTAGTCAGACTACAGAAAAAACATTCTCTGTTATAACGTTAATTAAATTATTTCATGTCTTGATACCCCTAAAATGCCCAGAAAGATCAATCTGGTGTTTCTTTAATGAGAGGGGATTCTTAGAGCCAACCTGAAAACATTGAATTGATGATAGTAACAGCTGGTAGGAAAGAGTACTCCAGTGGAATGAAGAGAATCAAGTCTGAGCACTATCATATAACGTTGCTTAATCTCAATGTCACAAAAGACCATTTTAGTGATCAGAAGTAATCCTTTAAACCCAGGAAGAATGCATCTTTGTTTCTGGTCGTTTGAACTGACTCAGGCAATTTAACTTTTACCCAGCTTCTCAAATGACTTTATCCATCTAACTTTAATCTCATAATAGTAGTCAAAAAGGACAGAAAATTAAGACAAAAATATAACATTTGAACATAAAATATAGTTCTGTGTTCAAAACCTTCCGGGCAAGATTTCAACCCAACTTTATCCATGTCCAGCTTTTATTCATAATAAGCAGCAGCACAGCCCTGTCAGCAGTTTAAAAACCGTGCTCGTGCTAATTATGGAAAAAGGGGCTCTCAACTCTTTTTAGAAAAGAGCTGCTTCTGATTTAACATAGTTATCTCTCCCTTCCACATCCCCTTTCTTCTCCCTAATGTAAAAAATCCTCAAAAAGTAAATTGCAGTATGAACCCAACTGGGATGAAGTCTTTCTTCAGAACCCAAACCAAACAGAACTGAATGGATTTGGATTCTTTTATCTGGTTTCAGCAAATCAGAAGCAACTCTGTTTTTACTTAAGGAAATAAAAGCTGTTTATTCCAAAAGAGGCCTTTAGGGTGAAATTCACTTTAGCACAAGAGGTCAGTGAAGATGTAGTCTCTACTTTGGTCCTGCTCAAACCCTCAAAACATGAAGTAAGAGGCACAGAAACCCATGGGTTAGCCATCCTTTGTTTAGATCCAAAAAACCCTGGTGAAGCAAGATGTAGAATCCCTTATTGGCTCTCAAGGGATGGAGTAAACTCATAGTTCTCATGCTCTTGCACAGTAGGATCACCTGTGACCACTAACCACCTGGGACCTAGCCAAGACTCTGCTCCTTTCCCCATATTGAAACTCAGAATTTTTTTTCTTCTTTCAACTGAACTCGATGTCTGGTCAAATATAACCTGGAATACTGCTTTTCAACTGTGGTCACATTGCAGACCATTTTTTAAGAAGGAAATATCCTAAAGTTGCCCATCTCGGAGCCATCCAATTCCAACACACTTTTCCTGTGGATATGTGCATGCTTGATTGCATTAAAATTACCATTAGAATGGTATGGAGGGAGCTACATGCAACAGGCTTATATTAATGGGGGTAACGCTTCTCGGTTACAACCCATCCTTTTTCCTTGCATTCCCAATGTTAACTTTTCATTCCCTGGCTATGGGATTCTACTTTAGCACTCACACCACCAATTCTATGTTTGTCCTTTCCTGACTTTTCAAAAAAAAGTGTGACTACAGTTATTTTGATGGCAATAGCCCTAATATTGAGAATTTGAACTGCAATCAAATAAATATTCATATTTTAAAATCTAGTGTCCCACAATTATTTTGGAATTTAAAGTATTGTAAATGGAGCCACGGAAGATTTAAGAATTGATACTTTGCTAGCAGCGAAGGCCCCTGTGTGGACCTCCTGGAAGTACTTCAACCACTGTGTAGTATATTGGAAGCCACCTCAAGAAACCACAGACCACAGAGTAAAAAATCCCTCATCTGTGACAATTAAACACTGTCACATGAAATGTTCAAAGTATAAAGATCTCTGAACAACATATATTCTAATTAATATACAAAACCTATATCACTCTATTTAAAAAGAAGACTTTTTACGCATATTAAGTTTGTTGTCACAAGTCCACTGTTAGATAAACCCCAGGAGTAAAACCTGGCCCAGCTTGATGCCTGGAGTGGCCACCTAAAACAGAGACTTGACAAGAATAAGGGAATAAAGGTACGTATTTATTTGAAGGGCCTTCAGAAGTACCGCCTGGGGAGTGAAAAAGCTACACCCAAGATGGACCTTGGGTTACGAGTTCTTCACACTTTTGTAACTTTGGTTCATTTGCATATCAGGTTTAATTCTCCAATTAAAACTACAGTTAATGATGTAATTTCCCCAAGTTTACCCCCCTTCTTAAGATGCTAGTTTACACATACTGGGCCTAGGACAGTCTGGGTGTCCTTGGAGAGGTTTCTTATGTCTAACTAGCATGAGAGAACAGAAGTTAACAGGCTAAAAGAAACTTCAGAATTACATACTAAGCAGTACAGGATTTGAAAAATATAAAAGTTAAAACCTAAGGCATCATGCTGAAGGACTGCTTCTCACTGATTTTACCCGTGTAATATTATGTGCCATTCCACAGAGCGGAGAAAAAAGCATGGAAGCTTCAAACCAGTCAAGAAATGTCCGCTGAAGTAATGCAGTAATTCATTTCCCCGTCTGTTCTATCAGCACTGGACTAGACTAACTCTCTTTCCCAACAGACCATCTATGACAACAAATTACTGTCCACTGACAACAAAGAGCCAGAAAAAATACGCAATTAGCCAACTGAATAATTATGGGTTTTGTTTTGTATACTTAAAATATTAAGCAAAAAGAAAAGACAATTACATCTTTCCCCACTTTAACTACTGCCCCTAAAACCAAAATAAATACACTCAAAAACCTATTGAAAACAAAGCAAGAATTTGTGAAGGGCCAAGAAAAACAAAAATCTTCATATAAAAATTGAGTTTACACAGAGATACTGGAGAGCCACATAATTTACTTTTCCATGTCCTTATCCTACAAGTCTTTGTACACTCAGTCACATGCATAGTCCCAGTGATTCTGGAGAGTGTTCTTGATATTGCTTTCGTTAGCGCTTTTCCAAGAACAGGAGTTTCTTCTATCCCCTAGTGTAAGCATGTATGATCTAGCGGCCTAAAACCTTTTTGCAAACCCATTAAACACAAAAGGACACTTCACTTGCATTAAATATATGCAGAATCAGGACCTTCTAACAGATTTGTATTTTCTTAAGCAAGGCAGGATTTTATGTTTTAGGTCAATTGTTTTCATATAATTTTTTCCCTAGTAAGAAGTTCTGGATCAAGATCAGTTCCTTAGTTTTTTGTATTCATTCTGATTTTGGGTCCTTCCTGTGGTGTTATGAGCCTTTCTGATTCCTGAAATAGTAGGATCTTTGTTCAGAACATCTAATATTTTTCCCTTAATGGCATAATAATAATTTCCTCCTCACATTTCTAATTTTTCAGGAGGAATCTCGACCATGTTAGCTTGTTGCTATACCCTCAGTAACGCAGTTACAGACGCTCTATGCCCACCTCTTTTCTTCTTACACAGAATATTGACCCAGACTATTGTTCAGCTACCCCAGGAGTGACAAATGACTATCTTTGCATTTACACTGGCGCCAAGATGGAGTCATTCTATAACATGTCTAATTCTTCAAGATTTACATTCCATTCTTTACTGTGGTGCTTAAGCAAATATAAGAGAAAAAAGAAAGCGTTTGAAAGAACTGAAATACTTCTCTGAAAAGAGACTGCAGCCACTTTAAGTGATCCAGGGCAGTATGGCTCCTTCTGTGGGTTAATGTATTTGGCAAAGCAATGTAACTTGTGTAGGACTTGGTGTTAGGACTGTTTGTCCACTCCCGATACTTTAACTCCACGACTCAGAAACCTGCAGAGTTCATTTATATCTGGAACATGCTGCAATCCATCTTGAAACTGAAAAACTATTAGATAAAGGTTTCAAATGTGTTTTATCATCTGATTCCCATAAAAAGTACTGGAAGCTTGCAATTTATTGCAGTTTAAAATTGAACCCACAGGAACCCCTTGAATACACATGGGATGAAGCACATATTCATCCTTAGGGATTGATATTTAGATGACTGCATATAGGGACATGGATCCAGATTTAGAAGTGTAACGCACTCTCACATCCCAATGACCAAATCTGCAAAGGTAGTCAAGCATCTAACTCCCACTGACAAAAACAGGAGTCAATAATCTTAAACATCTGTGTTTAACTGTAGTTTTGCAGTCACTTGCGTCTAGTTTTTAAAGGCATTTTTTGCCTAATATGCTGGTAAGTTCTTAAGGGTATTTCCAAAATTCCAATAATTCCTCTTTGCCTGATAAGACACCCTGAAAAGCTAGCCTTTATTTTTAAGCTGGGGCTTTAGATACATCAATTAAACCTAAATTCTCAGAAACATTAAGATGTTTCACTGCCACAGAAAGAGGGAAACAGAAGGCCCTGATAGTTCTGAGGATCTTCTCACTAGGGATTGCTGAACGTTCCACACATTTTATTGATTTTTACCAAGCAGTTAAGTGCAATCTGTGATTTCATATTTGCAATTTAATGGGGATTTTTTAACTTAGTGCCCTCACTGACCTCCACTGCAGTTGTTGAAAATAGCTGCACTAACGCTCCCACTAATGAGAATTTGATTTGGTCTTTAGAGAGTGAAAGAACTAAGGAATAGGAGTTTTACATTATTAAATAACAATTTGAAGGAGCGATCGAAGCAGTCAGAATTCACACATTCAAACATAACCACCAATATGTTTTTACAGAAAATGTTTAAGACATCATTTAATATTCGCAGTTCTGGAAGCCATTCTCATCTCTATACATTGATTGTTCTTGGCAATCAAGCATTCTGTATGTGCCAAGGAGATATAAAAAAAACCCAACAAATTGAAGCCAACATACAGCAGCCTTATGTCAAGACTGATTTTAAGAAGAGAGATAATGAGAGATCACTGTACTGTATTTTTTTGATAGGGCTTCTAATTTATGGTTTTTTATTTCGATCAGCACAGGAACTGTTTTTAAAACCCACCTGATTTATCATCATTGCCTGTCTCTGCAGTGCTATTCCTCCTTTAATGGTATGGAACTTGGGCACAGAGAAAACTGTCTCTACAAAATCCAACATGTTACCTTACAGCAGAACCAGAAAATTCAAAGCCCTGAAGCTTATTTCACAAACTTCACCACAAGATCATTGTTTTCTGTACTTCATTTAAGATGAGATATTCAAACCACCCCAACAGTTTGGGGCTTTAATTGGCTTTGTACCTCCAGTCACCCAGGAATTTTTTAATTCCCATGCATAATTTACATTAAGAATGTGCTACTCCTTCTTCTTAAATAATAAAGAAGTTTCTAATAATAGAGTAATATTTAATGTCCTACTTCTAAGACTAGAGTTTGTTGAATGCACTACACAATGACTTTTTTTAATAAGGAGAAGCATTGTGAACTCATTGGAGCTTTTAGTAGAAAGTAAGAGTTCAGAAAATCAGCATGCCTTTATAGTTCTTACAGTACCTCTAACAAAAGTTTAATAACAGCACGGTTTAACAGGGAGAGAAGAATCTATTACCTGTAACTACATTTACATTCAGCTATTTTAAGAGCCAATTTTAAAGAGTGTACTACTTAACATAGTAGTTAAGTTACTGCCTGAGAAGCAAAACACTCCAGAAAAATAAAATGGCCAACAGCACCACTGTTCTTAGAGCAGCAGTATGATGTTTTGAACTGCTTTTATATACACACACTCTTCTACTTCTTAGAGTTTTGAAATGTTTTTATCAACAGATGTTATAAGCATATAAGGAAATACTTCTAAATGTGCTGTAGCTGGTGCTACTACATTAATCCTCCTGAAAAGCAGCATCACCCATCAGTTTGATGTAAAATGTTTCAGGATGCTACCCTGAAGTGCTATACTGCTACCCTGTAGTGGGAAAACCAGGATGGAACTGAAGGATCAGAGCCTTATTTCAGAGGAACAGACTAGAAATTAAGAAATGTATCCCAAAACCCAGTTCCTGTCCTGCACACCCACTCACTCCATTAGCTCTGTTCTTCTGTTCCCAGCAGTCTGCTTTTGGCAAGGAAGTCCTCTCCTCTAAAACTCTCATTCAGACTGTAAAACAAGTGGAAATTGTTTTGTCTGTTTTTTAGTATTTTCTAACTATTTATTTCAACCTGAGACAACACTTCAGTGAAGGAGTATTTTATATGGAAGTTCTTTCTTTTATGGGTAACCATGGAAATAACATCCATGAAAGAGTTAAAAGGACCCTAAATTACTTTTCCAAGTCCAAGCGATGGTCCCACTGTTCTCAAAAGCAGCAGGATAAGCCTTATGTACCTAAGTACAGCATAGTCGAAAATCCAGATGAGGATCAGCTTAGTCCTTATCAAATAAATTATAGCCATTGAAGTGTAAAGTGAAATATACTGGGTTTTTTTTAAAAGACAGCAGCTAATCATGAGATAAGAATGATGGAGCACTTTCTAGCATGGGCCAGAGATTTTCAAATCTGTTTTTCATAATTATTAAACCAAAAACCTATACAAATTTAGGGTAGAACTTCAGCAACTGCCTATTAATGAAAACACTCCACCTTAAAATCTAATAATGACTGTCAACAAAGAGAGTAGGCAAAATGAAAAAGAAATGTTTTCTTCATCTACATAATCACAGCAAATTCAAGCAACAATTTTCCTAATAGAAATGAAGTTACCCTGCAATTCTTGGGACTAACTTCATGAAAAATAGTTTTTGAAATGTTAAATGCCTCATATCCTAATTTTACACAGGAGAATCCTTATAGCTTTAGCAGAGTTCAGGAGTCTAGAAAGCTCAGCTACTCAGTTCACTATAAAAACGATTGTGTGGATCAATTTCTGACACCTGGTTTATTTAGGTGGTTCTAAAGCTCCACATTTAGGAAAGAAACCCCCAGAGAAATAAGTGTGTCCAAAGCAAAGAAAATCTATAATTACTTCAGCCTTCAGCTGTATGAGAATGCATTTCCTGCAGGTTTAAAATTCATGAGAAGAAGAAAGATCAGAAGAATGATCTGCAGCCTGAAGTCATTTCTCAGCTGGGAATCTCCTGGAAAATTGTGCTAGTCCATGCACATGAAAATAACAAAGATGTGTTTATTTGGGTATATGTGGGTGCAGAGGGCCCTGAGCACTGTTTATGTATAAAAGGAAATTAAGTAAACTCATGAATATTACTTAAGTTTAAATCAAATAACACCTATTACACACTGACCTCAACAGGTAAGCTATAATCCCATGGCTAAAGCTTAAGTCTAGAACATAGGAAATTCCTTCTGTTTCCTGTGCAGTGTCTGAACCTTTCTGACTCTTCAACTGAGGTTTCACCTTGTGAACACATGCTATGGCTGTCAGGAGGCCCAGTAGTTGTACTCCAATGGAGTTGTACTCCAGCTTTGTGTCTTCCTTCCAATTACCAAGAAAATATCTAAGTGCAATATTTAACAGAAATTTGTACTTAATAAGGTTAAGCTCCTTATGGCCAGGTGCTCCCCAACAGATATTTTATACCAGTTTGTGTCAGTTGGTGGCCAGGATAAATTTTCAGGCACCCAAAAATCTGTTTTCCAAAATCTAATTTGAACTTTTTACTCTTCACTGTCTTTCTCTTTACTCACCATCTTGCAAACTCCCAAGACGTTGTCAGTTTAGAAGTGCTAAAAGTCACCTTAAACAGATGAGTGCATCATGTACAGCTGGAATTGGGAACAGGAGTCAGGCAAACAGGAGAAGCAGAACCGTTCCCAGGAGAACATGAGACTCCATTCAGTTTGTAAGTGGTACTAACACAGTGACGTAGGAGTCACAGTAAAGGATGTAGGAAAGGATCAGGAACATTAATGCTACCAGATCTCATTCTAAAAATTCTTGTGAACCCTCCATTCAGATTTCCTGGGTTACAGGAAATACACAGATACACAGACTGGGTTTGGACTAATCCCATTATCTCTGTCATGCAGCTGGGTTTGCAGAGACACACCACCACCACCACACGAAGCAAGGGGATCATCTAGGCAGGGCACGCTCTAGGCAATTTCCACAAGAGGCTTTTACACAATTACATGTACCTACCTGCTATTTGCACTTTAAAAAAATCTTCCCTAGAGTTTCAAAAAACTCCAGGTGTACACAAACATAAACAGTTTGTTTCACACTCAAAAGATTATAGCCTGATAGATGTGTCTGGACTTAAAAAGTACCTCACCATTTTCTTTAAAAAAAACAAAAGCAGATATTTGTGTAGAGAAACAGATTTTATAAAAACCTGTAATAAATACATTTGCCATATTGTGCCACTGATCAACATTAGATATTTTTCCTCCCTTACGTCCAAAAAAAAAATAAATAAAAAGGAAATATTAAGAAATCTCAAGTGTTTTGTCATTTGTCATTTATCATTAACAAGACACTGGAAGAAGTATTTTTCTTTCCTAACTAAAAATATAAAAAGAGATAGTTCATTAAGCTGCATTTGGCTGTGTTTATATGCTTCTAACAAAACACACAGAATATGCAGATAGGATAATGCACTGCTAGGTTTGTGTTATTTGATGGAAGATGTGGTGGGTAACTTGTTTATGGATAACCTCCACCATGAAATTCTTTTCCTGCAATTTACTGTGGCCAGATCTGCAGTATTTTTCATTTAGAGAAAATTTTATGAGCCAAGAGACATGTCAGCTGTGGAAAAGATATTTGCAGCATCTAGAGACGGAGCACTGCATAAAAGACAAATAAATCACTGATAAACACTGGATAAAAAATTTTAACATAGGGCCTCAGGGAGATCCTCATTTATTTTCATAATATCATTGGCTTTCATGGTAAAATGTGACCTAGTACTCTAGGGAGACTTAGATTTTTAACGTATTTTTTATTTGATCAAAAGGAAAGGGAATGGAAAAGAAGAAAGGGGGTCAGAAAGGGAAGGAAAGGATCAAACTCTTAATTCAATCACTGATACATTAAATTGCAGGGCTGTGCAAATTATATGCATTCCTCTCAATAACCTTTGGCAGTTTTGTTTTCTCCAGTTTTGCATAAAGAAAACATGAAGTTTTCACAGTACTGAAAAACTGAACTGCAATATTCATCCAAAAGTGAACCACACAAGCAAGAGTAGATTTTTTAAATGAAAATGAGACTAACCTCATTTTCTGCTGCAAGACACATCGACATAAATTGATTAGAAAGTTTTGCACAATTTTTTCATTGTAAGGGTAAAGTGGCTAAGAATGTTTTCAAAAGCACATGAAAATGGAATTGCCTGTCAATTTGTATTCACTAATTTGTTCAGTCAGTAAAAAGCTTTTGCATTAGCAGCCATGTACTTCTGCTGAGGGTAAGAAACAAACAGTTCAATCTTAAGAACACTGGACCAAGAGTTTGCAATATCAAAAGTGCAAGAGTGGAGAAGGGCACGGAGCAGTCCAAGAAAAGTCTTGGATCACAGTCTGGCACTTGAAGCTTTAGATCGTTTAGCAATTCTGACTGACAGAACTTGAACATTCCTAAAAAATCAAGCTGAAGCTAAAATTATGAGGAGTTTTAAGAATTTTGGCTGATGAAGATATTTTTTTCTCATGGTATGCCTGTAACAGTTTGTCCATATCTTTTCTAACAAGACAAAATGTTAAATGTGCTCAGCACAAAGTGATGTGACACAGTTCTCACAAATAAGTCTAAGGAAAGGGGAATAAGGAAGTCACCGTAATGAATGTTACACAGTGTGAGGGCTGAGCATGACAGGATCCTAAGGAAGGCTAAAGCATAGGAGGACACAATATAAACATGATGGAGTTGGTTTTGGACAAGAGCCCAGTGATGCAGGCAAGGAGAAAGGAATGTGTCTCAGTGAAAAAGAGTCTATGGCCAAGGCCATCACAGCTGCACTCCTGTTTCTCAATTAAGCCCTGAGAACAGCATAAAAACAAAAGTTCATTTTATATGGCTGGAGAATATCTTGGATGGGATTAAGAGAAAAAAAAAGTCAAGGAACTTAAGAGCAACAAAGCAGACTTTTAATACATTGGGGAGTTCACTTGACTTCAACATCCTCTGACTTGTGCTTAAAGTCTTATCTCTTTATTTTTCTAATTGATCCTTGCTAAGCAAAATTCAATTTTCTTACTCTTATAAGTGGTGATAGAAATGCCTAGCAATATAATGTGGCTCTCATAGATTTGCTTCTAGATCATACATAGAGGCCTATCAAAAAAAGAAATTATTTAATAAGCTATGCTCCATAACCATGGTTTATATGTGATTTTTCCAATGAACTATACATGGAAATCCTGAAGAAATCAAAGTGGCATAGAAACTGTGGGCCTTTCTGCTTGAAAAAAAAATCTAAATTATCATTTCAAATATGTCACATTCTATCTTAACATGAAAATAACATTATGTATTAGTTCTCTTTTACAGCTAGATATCATTACAAAAATTAGTCATTTCAGTATTTTGTACTGAAGGCAATAAACTACCACTTTTACAGTTGAAAACCCCAAAGCAACAGAAATTACTTATACCAAATGTGAGGCTTTGGCCAGAATTGCAGCTAATGGAGTGCTGCCTTCCCCAGGCTTTTCAGGCACGCTCCTCTCAGTTGCAGTGCACAGAAATGGGGATTTTAAACTGTATACCTGTATTCTTCATCACTCTGATTCAAACATTGACAAGTCACACCCTGCATGCCAAAAGCACTATTTAGCTGTGCTCTTACCTAAATGGGAGATTCCTTTCCTTTATTTTCAATGCAGACTATAGCTGACTGAAAATTTTGATAAAAATAGGAAGAAATTAGTACACTACAAAATGAAGTTTTGCTTTTCCAACAGATCCCACTCTGCTGTTATATTCATGTGAAGATATTAAATCTGGTACAGTTAGTACTAGGATCTCCTGTGGGTTTTGCTCTGAAAATTTCCAAAAAACATCAGGTAAAAGTGTCAGTAGGAATGAAGTTGGAATGACTTGCACTGTCAAACATCACAACAGCAAGGATACAGACATCTGGAGACTCATGTTTACACGTCTAGGTCAAATAGCAGAGTACTTGAACTGCTTCTTAGGAGGAGTTAACTCAGTTGTTCAAATTGTTTCATTGTTTTTTCACCTTTATTTATAAAATATAGAACCATCTTCCTTAAGTTCCAAGTTGACACTATATTACTATCTGAACTGGGCTGCCCTAACAAATAGAAAGGTATACTCTCTTCCCTTTTTCCCACTCTTTTAAGGCAACATTTTCCACTTCTGAACTAGGCAAGGAAAGAAAGAGACTCTGTGACAAAGCAGCATAGTACAATTCAAGCCTTCTCCCTTCTCCACATCCTTATTCTCTCATCCCTGCTGAGATACAGATGGCACTAAAGAGATCAAACACAGCAACTTCTGTGTGGCAAAGACAAGGTAAATCAGCAGCCTCGTGTTGGCCTCTAACTGGATGCTACTTTCCCCAGAACAAAAGTTACTAAATAAAGGGCAGAAAGATAGGTGATTAAGAACTAGCTTGTGATATCCTATAATGCAACAAACATAGACTGAACACATACCAACTTCAGAAGAGGTGAAGGGTTGAGAAAAGCCAAAGGCTGTACTTTCACAGCCTGTTCTCAGAAATAGTTGCCTCAGTGGGCAAATAGACGGCAGAACCATGACAAGATAAGAGGTTGCCGTAGCCTGTAGGAGGTAAGTAAGCTCACCATCTTATCCACAGAAATTTTGTATATGCTCTTCACAGAATGCTTTGGATATCCTTGGCTAAGACTGCATAACATAAAATACTACATTGTAATTTCCTTTCTTTCCAGGGTGAATAAATAAATTGCATTTACAATACAAGGTGAAATAGGGGAAACTTTTGTGCTTTCATGTCTATTACTTCCCTGTGGTCCACTTTTCCATATTTGTCATGCTTCAAACCAAACTGGCATTTCAAGTTTGGTCTTAGAAGGAAGGAAAAAAAGAAAGAAAGTAAAGAAAATAAGTAAAGAAGAAAGAAAAGGAAATGGAGGAAAGGGGATGAAGGGCAGGTGGAGGGATGGAAAGGGTGGAGGAGAGGGAGGATAAAAAACCAGGGAAAGGAAAAGAAACCTTCTCAACTGCTCTCATCTTAGTCTAAAAAGTATTTTACATCAGAACTTCTTATTACCATTGCGACTGGGCAGACCCACGTGTGTTTATGTTTTAGCAACTAGAACCAATTTTTTCCACTTTCATGTATTTCCAGTTTGCTCAAAGACACCAAAGTCATTCAGACTAGGAAAAACAGTAAGAAAGGGTTGGTATAGCTCTCTGATGGAACACCCTCGTCAAAATAAACTACCTCTCCCCAACTTTTAACTTTTATATTTCTTATTACAGCCTTCCCCATATACTCCATAAGACAGACTGACCCCAGTAAATATGCAACCATCAGGTAAATGTTCTTGCCTCATCCCTTATATCCCAATTCTCCATGCAAGGAAAGTAGTAAAGCACACTCGATACAACAAACCCACACTCAATCTCAAATGAAGGAGTTACCTCCTAGATTCTGTGTCAGAAAGGATTTTCTTTCATGTTTTACACCAGAGGAAGACACTATGCCAAGTTTAAATTAAGAACAAAAGTCCAAGTAATGGTGCATCACTTGTGGTTTTGGCAATAGTAAAAAAAAAAAGATAGCCTCAAAGAAAACATACCTTTTATGGAAACCAAATACAGACCACAACTGGCAAAGAGAAAACTGCATGGACAAACAAAACTGCTGGATAAACAAATCAAAATTACACAGGAAGCTGACACCCATTCTTTACAGTGGAAAACCAAAGATAAAAATGAGTCATAAATCTTATATTTTTGGACAAGGCAAACTCCCATCTGTCTGGTGGTATATGATTTATATTCTCAAAGTAGTCTAATATTTCCAATATTACCCCTAAATAACCAACCAAATAACCAAGCAGAAGGATCATTTAAAATAGCTGATGTCATGGAATAGCTTACTACTTTGTGAATAGTAGGAAAATGACTGGCCTTGAACTGCAATATGCATTTTAGATCAAATTATTAGAGCATAGATATAAAGAGTGAGCAAGGGAGGGAGGTAGGGAAAGAGGGAAGAGAGGAATGGAGGAAGAGAGGAAGAGTGAGATAAAGAAAGAAATAGGGAAAATTCCTAATATGCTCTAGGTATGTTAGAGAGCAAGTTTCTTCCTAGGAAGGTTAAAACAATTCTAAAGGAAATTCCTCTTTTTCCCGAGAATTTTGAAAATATGAGTCTGGCTTAATTATCTTACTTTTTCTTCTTAAAGATTTTCATCCTGATTTGTTTTGCTTATTAGGTGTCATTAATGAACACTTTCGCTCATTTGTCTGGCAGGAATGTAATCACATCAAATTCAATAGTAAGAAAAAAGTCGGTACCATAAACTGGGTCAGGAAAAGCAAAACAGTCAAGCACCAACACATCCTGCCTCATGTCCCTGACAGCTTTTACAATTCTGGAAGTCCTAGCAGATCTTTAAATAATTTATTTTTACATATTCTCAAATATGCAACCCCGGTTATCCGACTGTTGTCTTGCTCTTTTTTTTTTGCCAGATGTTATCACATCTCTAGAAGAACTGACAGAGGCAAATGTGCACTTACAGCTCAGCTACCCTAATTCACAGGTAGGTGAGAAGTGAAATCGTAAGCAAAAGGGGACAGTGAATTGCAATGCCTTGTGGGCAGAAGCACAACAGTTTTTTTCACAGCTCTGCTATGATCACAGTAATGCCTTTAGGGACATGAGGATACTATGTTGATTTGAATTGCAAGAGGGTAAGAAATATTAGTTCATCAAGTGAGTCTTCCTGAGTCAGGGTATGTCCCTTTTATAAACTACTTGTCACTTTTCCTTTCGGATAATAACTACAAATCCTTCCTTCCCTGAACTGAAATAAAAGAAAAACATAAACTGGTTACTTTTAAATTCTGTCATTGTAAAATGTGGAACAGTACTTTTAAGTGCATGCTGGATGCATCGTTCTGATGAAAGAATAAACACTTGAAGACTTAGCTGATGTTTCTGTTTCAAAGAATGCAAGAATAAGGTAATCTGATCCTTATTTAGGATGCCTACACTCTTTTCTACCCCACTAAACTTAAGACTACCTATAAAAGTCTACTAATTTGGAAGCTTCTTCTCATTAGAATAAATGTATCGATGAAGTACAAATAGCTGTGAAATGTATTCCTGTGTATCTATGTTCGGACTCTTTTAAATTACCTCCTACTCATCTACTGATATGCTAGTGTTATGTTTCACCACAATGCTTGGAAGCCGTGGTGACCCTGCCAAAGTATAAAGAAAAAGAGGTAGGATTTCTTTGTAAATAACATATATACTGCCAAAGTCAATTCATCACCATGTTCTTTGAGACATCTTCCCACCCACCACCATGTACAGAAATAACATTTACTAACAGTACTTTACTGTTGAGCAAAGCACAATTAAATAACGTACACCTCTACAAAATTATATAGAGACACTTTATAAATCCCTTTAAAACCTGCTTCTGACAGAAACTCTGTCAACTTTTAGGATGGGAACTATGATTCCTATTAGTGGGACTGTAGGCTTCAGGAAAACATGTAATAATATATCTTGTTATGAAATATGCTGAGTAAGCTATTTGTACTCTAGGAAGCAGAAATAAATGCAATTATTCATAATGTTTTAGTACAGTGCAGTGAATGTTCATACATCAACGTTTTCTCTCACTGCTGTAACAACAAAGCAGGACAGAAGAAATAAGTAACAACTCCTAAATAGTTCAGAACAGCTTAAGAAGTAAATAGGGCCAAAATATTTTTAAAAACCCCATCTTGACATGAATGCTTGCACTTCCAGTACCTGGGGAGGGGGGTAAGAAAGAGACACAACAAAATGCATAACTTCCTTTTCATTCTCTAAATCTAATATTAAAGTGCTATGTTGACATCATGGTCCCAGCCTGGGTTGTGGACTGCCCTGCTGGGCTGGGGCACTTTTGATCTGCTGAGCAGCTACACGGGCCACGTGAGAAACTGGCTGGGTACTGCAACGTCCCTAAAGACATGCCACCCACTGGGGTGCTGAACCCCAGAGCTCCACTCTGCTGCATCCTTCCACTTTGTTACCTCCCTTCTTATATCACTTGGTACAACAGAAACATTCACAGTTGGATTGCAGAGACACCACAAGTTCACACACTGGAGAAGAAGAAACACAAGTATAAATATCTCCCAGTGAAATCAACATACAATCATCTTCCCAATTAGAAGATGTCAGTAAACAAAATTAGCTGAAAAATACAAACTAATAAATACATTTTGAAGGTCATACTCCATTAGGTCCATTTGTATTAGAAGCCATAAATTATTTTTTGGAGACATAAAATTACCCTAATCCTCTCTATTAACTCACTCGCAGTTTGAGGTTTCCTCCTACTGATGTTATTGTAGAGGTTTTGGTGGGTTTTTTGGTTTGTTTTTTTTAAGGTTATATTCAAAGATCATATCAAGCATTTAGATGGCATTATATTTGTGAGCTTTAGTATATAAAGTATTTTGTAAAATTTAGTAAATTTAAAAAGAAAGAAGTACCACATCTTTAAGGGTCAGGATAGTCAAAGGCAAATTTCTTGAGCAGAGCCTAAAGTAGGACAGATGCAGAACTCAGAGCACAAACACACTGCACTCTAAGTTTCACAGTTAAACATCAACCTGATCATGTGCAGTGACATCTTTTGGCTTTAAATTGTCAGCTCCAAAGAAGAGAAACCAGAAGTCTGTTCAAGCCCCAATGGCCCATCAAATGGCTGAGGTTATTGTAACTCATTTTGCAAATTTTTGCCCAAAGTTACCCATTTACTGCTGAGCAAAATGTCAGCACACGCCTGGATCAAAGCTGCAGCACACAGTAGAGACCAGTCAGTTACTGTCTGTCAGAGCTCTAAACTTACTATTATTTGAGAAAATGACTCCAGGTTTTACAAGGTAATTAAGCATCCAAGTCAAGTACCTGCTGAGATAGATTACTTGGTATTTTACCCAAGAGTATGTAGAAAATTACCTAATCTCCAACACATTTCCACCAAAAAATATATGAAGGGAGTTATTTGACAAGCCAATCAATATCCAAGGGACAAACTCTCTTTCTCCACTGTGAGATGTGGTATTGAAACATTAGTCTGACTTATTATTCAGAGTGGAAAAAGGTGCCTACAGAGACACCTGGTCCAGCAACTGCAGCAGTGAGCTGTCACAAATATCCTTGTTACCATTTAAGGTCTCAAATGCCTGTGGACCTTCTTCCAGTAAGGTCATTTGGAATACACATATGGGTACATATTCAATAAAGGAATAGAGGTCTGTAGTAAAAATACATGGGGAAGAAGTCATTCTTCTTACCACTCCTATGCAGAATACCAAACCAGGGAGTGACATTTTCCAGCAATATTTTTCTCTATCTTTGCATAGATATTCTTGGGTTTCAGGATGTGCATAGAGAAGGCGCTTTGGTCTTCAGAGAGCCTGTTTCACAGAATCAAAAGTTCACTCTCAAATCTCCACTGATCATTAAAACAGAGGTGGGAGAAGGGAAGAGGAACGAAAGTATAATGGGCAGCCTGACACACGCAAGTCATCTCATATAATATAGTGTGCACATATACCCTTCATCACATTAGGCTTATAAACTCCTTGCCAACTTTCTCTGTTTTTCATCAGCTCCTCCCACTGGGATCCAGGCAGCGCACAAAGAGTTAAAAGATGCAGCTGATTTTAAAATGTTTCTAGCCTTCCAATGACAAGAATGTCAGGGTTTTCTTTTTTTTTAAAATAAAAGGCCAACAGTGTATTTTTACGAAGGTGGATAAGGTGAAAACAACATTCCCGTCATGTCAGCCTTGAGGGAGGTGCTTAAAAAATACAAGGACATAGAGACATGCAATTAGAATTGCAGGGAGAGGGAGCATGGCTGCTTCTTTCACTCTCCTTCGAATTGTCTCTACTCCATGACAACCTTGACGTTTACCAGATGGAGTCAGATTTGTCTCATGCACAAGCAGAGGCAGGCTTCAGCTAAGCCAATATTTTTCCTTTCAAAATATTGGCATTAACACCTTAGTTTTAAGTAAATATAAGCGTGAACTAAAAAGAGAAATTTAAATCTCTGCAGCCACACAACAGCTTTTCTATGTGCAATATATGAAGTGATTTGTAATATTTTAAAAAAAAATTTCGAAGTCAGTAATAAACATCAAAAAGCTGTTGCAACAGAGATGAAAGAAGTGATGGTTTTAGTAAGTGAATGACTAGCTTTGTAATAATCTTCAAACTATTACCATAATTAGCCATTACTTCTGCTCAAACCTTGAATCTAAATTCAGTGGCATGAAGAAAAAGGGAAAAAAGAGAACATATGAAGACTTACATTACTTACACATTTTTCTGGGATACTTTTCCTAATATCTATCCAAAATTATTAGGTACTCAAATACACTACGCACTTAGCAATCATTCTGCAGAAAAAATAAATTTTGCTTGATGACTTATGTGAGTTTCACTTGCATGTAAATAAACTGTATGCTCCGTATGCTCCTTGATGCCATGATATTTCTTCCAACAATATTTTAGGTGAGACTATTGAAATTTCATGCCAGATTTGATTTGCTTTCCCCAGTCACCATTTGAGGCAAGGAAAGCACTAAACTTCATATTCATATCAGTAGCTACACACGTGTTCATATTGGTACATTTCTCTGTACAGATGCTAGTTAGATGCTCAAGCAATGAAATTAGATTATGTGTCCATTAAAAGCTACAGAATTAAATATCTTACTAAACTGAAATTTAACTGAAAAATATTAGAATAAATCTGACTGCTTTGGTTATTGGTCTGATTTTAAGAATAATATTTTCAATACATGCTGTTCATAACTGGACATCATCAACCATCTGAAAAACAATTTTTTTTCTTAAGGAAAAGGAAATTGAATACAGCTTTTCTGGAAAAATTCATTCTATGCTTCTATTAATGTCAACAGTTATAAAAAGTACTGGTTTTGTCTTCAATTACATTGAATTTCACATGGTAGGAATCCAGCTGAATTCCCTCTCTTCTTCCATATTTGTATCAGGATCAAAAGGAAGAAAGGAGAGGGGGAAGGGGGGAAATAACAGATCTTCTGAGACACTAGAATGTCTCAGTGACCTTTTAAAAGCCAGGTTTTAAAATTCCTTGACTTTAGAAAGGATGGGTTCCCCACAAATTTTTTAAGCTAGTTATTGTCTGTGGAGCAGAAAGGGAAATAATGCAAATAATTACAAGTAATCCTACATATAAATAATGCAGAACCATGAATAAAGCTGTTGTTAAAGCTCCCTTTTTCAGTCAAATCATATTCTGACTCTTATTGCTAGTACTGTAACTTACTAGAAACTAAAGGCTGCTTTACATAAAGGTTATACCAAGGCAATCCCTTTGATGTCATTATCCATTTTATTTAAAATTTACTTCTCTGAAATAAAGAGAAAACCAAGAAAAAGAACAAGACAGATATTTACTTGTGTTGCTTAAAAGCAGACAGAAAAACAACAAAAAAAATCTGTTATTTCAAATGGTACGTCTACCAAATCAATCATTCACTAAGGGAGCTCAATTTGTTATTGCTGGGATTTGCCTGAGAAAGCTCCAGGGCACCTCAAATTTATTTTAATAGAACCATTTAAAAGGGCAGTTGTTGCCTCCGCAAAGTAATGACATTTCAAAGATGCATTTGGAAAGTAAGTATCCAAAAAAATCACAGCAAAGATACAAATCTCATATTGCAGAAATGTTGCCAGAGTTTTCTTGACAGGCAAAACTACAGAGACCTGAGAAAGCTCTAAATGGTAAAAGGGACTTACTATTATTTTCTTTTTTGCTTCATTTTTAGTGATTTCTACCCGTATCCAAAAAAGAATATATTTTGGACCTAGAATTGCTGTCTATTAAGCAGACATGAGAACACCAGGGTGCTGTAACTCTGAAAAGAAGACAATATAAATGTGTATGTGTAATGCAAAGGACAAAAAAGGCATCCTTGGTACCTACAATTTACTTTGGACATGCATGTATGCAACGTATAGGGAACTAGGGAATAAGAAATTCTGTAAAGGAATATTCTGTTTGTCCAGCCAGACTCTGCTTCCCCTTTCTCTAGGCTTGTGTGATCTCCATGTCTCTCACCGGTAGCTGGCTCATAGTTCCCTCCTTTCCGCTCACGAACAGTCCAAATTCTACTAATCTCTCCTGCTGATTTCCAAACCTCTCCATCATAATTCCCCTCACAGTTTGTTTTCTTCCCATTGTCCAATCTTCTGGTCCCAGTCTTCTCATCCCCTATCCAAACCTTCCAACCAAAGCAAACCCTGCTTTAGCAGATGGAGGAACAGGACAACTGTTGAGATTTCAGGAATGATTGGTTGCCTAACCTTGGAGAGTACTTTATGGCCTCCACAAAACACTAACATTTTGGGAAAATCCTGCTTTACCTGCCTGGGTTGAAAACCAGAGTCACTGTGGCAGTTCCTGTGCAGTTCATGGACACATGCAAGTCTTCCAGACAACAACTTGTGCCAGCACAGAGTAGGCCACAAAAGCCTTTAGTGAACATGCCTAAAGGATGACAATCTTCAAAGACTTATTAATCTCTCAGATCTGGACAGGTTTTCACAACTACAAAAAATTCATGTGTTTGACAAAGAGGTCACATGACCACCATATTTTAAATTACTTAAAATGAAACATCAAAATTATTTCAATTCTAAAAAACCAATGTTTTTTGTGGTTTTTTGCCTAACATGAGTGGCTGGCTGAAACTTTCAAACCCAGTTCCTGAAAGAAGATCAAAAGGCAAAATTGAATTAAAATTAAGCAAAATTTGGCTAAATTCTATCTCAGTGTCCCCAAACTCTAGTGTTCCCAAGTACACAGATGTCTAGTGACTTAAAAGCATGTAGTGCTGCTTCCCACACTGCTCTAATGAATAATTCTGCCTTTGGTATCTGTCACTTTCCCCCTTTTCTAATTATTAAAATTTCAAAAGAGAATATGTGCTGTCATCAGCAGGAAACATGTAGAACCAGCTACTTATGTTCTACATAGGAACATAAAGATGTTATGCTAGTTTACAAAAGTTTTTATTTACCCAAAAACCCCCACAAAACCCACACAAATAAACAAACAACAACCCCAAAACAACAACAAAAACAAACCTGAGTTCTCTTGATTCCCAAAGGATTTCATAATTGACCATAGTGGTGTACTGAAAGGCTAATAGTTCAGTATCTATAAACAGCATTAAAACACCTCTATTTTCCCAGATCTTCATGTGAAGAACCACTTTGGGATGACTAGCCAGGCAAGTATGAACACGGGAAGAGAAAGATGCTATGTTTTAGCACAGGATGATAAATCAAACCATTCAAAATTAAATTGAACTGACTAAACATGCTGAGACAGCTATGAGGAGGAGACAGTGCATGAAATTACTGAGCTTAGAAATGCCTGTCTTTTATTCTGCTGGTTATCAAGCTTTATAGGGCTTTCATAATGAGGAATTGTATCAGTGAATGAAGTTAAATGAAAGAAGCAGCGGCCTACAATTCTAAAACTTCACACAATCACCAAATCATTGAGATGGGAAGGGACCTCTGGAGATCATTCAGTCCAACACCCTGCACAAAGCAGGGTCAAGCTAGAGCAGGTTATTCTGGTTCCATGTACAGTGAAGTTTTTAATATCTACAAGGTTGGTGACTCCATGATCTCTCTGGACAACCTGTGTCACTACTTGACCATCCTTACAATTTGTTATTTTATATTTAAATGGAATTAAAACATGTCTAAATAATGCAACCTGCTTTGATTACTGATCACATTTTGGGCAATGTGTGCTTCATCCTATCTACCATAAAAGAAGATTCTTTAGACAACAAAATTACAGATAATTATTGAAAAATTTTAAAAACTAGAGTAGTCATATCTCAAGGTAAGATAGATGTACACAGACAGTGCTATAGAGCAAATGATCTTTTTGATTTGGAAAATATCTGCAAGAATAAATAATTTCTGGTTACATTTCATTCTCTTTAATGGACTAGGATTTGCTTTTAGCAGCAAAAATCCAATAGTTCTACGCTGGCAATAGTTCCCTATCTGCTATGAGTAAATCTGCTGTAACAGCTCAGTGCACTTCCCAGGTTCTCAGCAATCAAGTTAGTACACTTCATGACAGCATCAAATTCACTATGAGACAGTGAATTTTAAGACAAGAACATCTTGCAATTCTAGTGAAAGAAGTGAATTTTAACTGAATTCTGTATATAAATAAAGCAAGAGGCTGGTGCTTTGTTAACATTCAAAGAGAAATATACCGTGGCTGAAATCCATCCTTCTGTATCTGAAGACAAAGTAATTTGCCTATAATTAACTAAAAGGCCACAGCTTCAGTTCAGTCTCTTGCTGGCTGTGGACTGAAATAGTGCTTGCTGCCCCTTAGCAGGCAATTTGGATCAATGTATTCCTGTTAACAACTTGGCACATCTGTCATCTTCCCTGGCATGCTGGCTACATCAGTGCTCGCATGGACTCACAGGTTGCCATACACCATATGGGTGCAGATGTTCCTTTCAGTGTAAACCACAGTCTGTTCTTCCAAAATTCCTGTGTGCAGGCAAAGCTGATGAAAACATTCTCTCTACAGAACCTTTCAAGGCTAAAAATATGGTTTAATTTAAGGCAGAATTCTAAGGAGAATGTGATTGTTACTGAAAGTATTTGATTTTACTATGTGAAATGTATGTTTAATTCTGCTTCTCAGTTAAAATTCAATAAAACTGTACCAAAGGTATAATAAAAAGAACTACTTTTACTGAAAACGTAGCTGTGGTTTGAAGAATTAAAACAAAATAGACATTAATTTGAATGGAAAAGATCTTTTCAGACAATTTCTCTTGGAGAAACTTATCTCCCAATTAAATATCAAGGGTGCACACATTATAAACAGCACTGTGTAATTTGTGAGGTGAGAAGAGAATGTAAATGATCCTCCCAGTCTTATCAATATATGTATCAATGCAATCTCAGAGTTGCTGCCTGGGAGTGTGTTTAAAAAGCCTGTTTCTTGGCCCACAACACATCTCAAACTTTCTCAAACTCAGTGTCTACCAGACCTGATGTCTCCAGGACCAGGTTCTAAGTTCTTCCAGTCCTTTCACCATCAAACTTGGGTGTGCACCTGCCAGGCAACCTAGAGCAAACAACACCTCTCATGTGACAGAAGAGCCAGGGACCTGAGATTGCTTTCATGTGCAGTTAACAGGCATCCCGGTCAGGAGCCAGGGGGAATATAATGATGGGAAACGGAGAGACAAGGTGACTGAAAAAGCAATTGGGGTACCAGAACCATGATCAGCTGGCTCAGATCCTGACCCCTGCCGGTGCCTGTGGGGCCTCTCCAAAAACATATGCCAGTGTGCTGGATCCAATCTGCAAGTCAGGAGAGTAGAGTCCCTTGCTGATTTTGTGGTTAGGCTGCCATGGGACTCTGGCATTAATGTTTGCCTACTGTTTGTCTGCTGGGTTTCGAGGGGGATTTTTTGAGCTTTTTCTTTCTTTTTGATTCTGATTCTAAAGACAAGTTTGGGGTATGTTCTTCTCTCCATTTAACTATGCCTTATCTTGCAAAATGGACAATGACCAGCTCAAACTTCATGTGTCAGTGTAATACCAAACAATCAAGACAGTAAAATGTGAGGATCAAGGCAGAAAACTCTTAGCAAAACCCTTATATTATGGTTTTGAATCCTAAAGCAGGCACTGGAAATACTCGTAATAAAAATGAAGCAAAAAATGTCAGGGAAGCTCACTAAACATAGCATGTTAATTAAAATTCACAGAGAAGAGTGGCTGAAACCTGTGATATCTCACAAACATTTCTAATTTTAAAGGAATGGGATGATATTCTGCCAGTAATGACAATGTATGCGGCTGAATACAAGAACAGTTCTGATAGTTCTTTTATTTAAACCATATCCCTATAAAAATAAGTGTGGAAACAGCTTGGATGTTCTTCAAAGAGCTCAATGGGCTGCATAATAACATAAATTAAGGCCATTTCAACCAAATTGAAGGAGAGTATTTTCATTTTATTCCATTTCTGTAATTTTGATGTAATTTGAACACTGTTGCAGACATGAAGTAAATCTCATTAAGGCTAATCAAAACCTAATGTAATGCACCATTAATATGAAGAATATATAGGATATTTATCTATTTAGTATAATCAGCAAAAAGTTTGCTACAGAACTTCGTGTCAGATTCCTGCATCTCCTCACATAAATGTCATTAACTAGAGGTTTCTAATCCTTTACCATCTAGTCACATACCTATACTACTAACAAAAGTAATTAACTAAAAACACAATAGTATTCATATAGATGAGGTCAAGAATTAGTTATAAAATAATCCCCTTATTGACAGTCCATCTGTTTTGTATCCAAGAGCAATGGAAACTGTATGTGCAGGAAAACATATCTTATTTCTGAGCAATTTACCCTTCAACTCTTTCCAAACTCTAGTGGCAACACTGAAACTCTCAAGAGCCACACAGTGTGTGTTTCTCAGTCAACCACTTCCGAGCACAAGGCTTGTATGCAAAGGTCCTACCACAACGGCTACATCCCACCTGACTGGAGGTTGTCCACTACCATGCTTTGAAAGCCTTGCTTAAACAAGCAACTTATCACAGTTTTCAGACTATGTTACCAAGATGTGTTTTCTGTTTGATATTTATTTGTTTTCAACCAAGTTTTCCCATACTTGCTAGTTTGTTTGTCTGTAGTTAACCCATAATTTGGGTGTGGAATCTCTACAGGCATACACCTTGTGCCACAACTGTCACTGGAGGAGACTGAACATTGTCTCACTTTTGCCAGCACTAAATTATTCTTTATTTGAGAGTTGATGTAGTAACTCTAAAGAGACTTTCATAATCTTCAACATTTTTATGTTAGTCCCCCATATAATTTGGGACTAAAACCTTCTCTTCCTTTTGAAATTATGTAAATACTAATATTACCAGTGTTTATAGTATATAAAATGACTTCAGTTCTTGATAGACATCTTTTTCTTTCTTAAGTGTTTGTCTTAGTTTTCTAAGCAGTGGCTTTCAACAGCAAGTCCAAGAAACTCAAGGGAACTCTGCATTACTTCTACGGGGCCTTGAAGGGGCAACAAAGAAATGTAAGATAAGTAAATTACCCAGAGACTTGTACCACCTCTGACAAGCACGTAAATGTGAGAAGTTTAAAACCAGCACTCTAAAGCTGTACTGTGAAAAACTATAAATTCTTGCACTTAGGTCTTGTAAATACATATTAACCTTACCCTCCCTTCCTAAACTTTGCACTATTCTCCTCCTGATGCTCTGCTTTATAGAGGATGAAATAGGCCCTGTAAGCAAAAGTTGTTTGGCATAACTTTACATTATTAGGCTGTAAACAAGCTGAGTCCTCCTGGAAAAACGACTGAACTTTATCGTAATTCACTTCTTCATTCTCAGCAGAATTGGCATATGGCTGTTAACAAAAATACTAGAAATGAATAGAACCATGTCAGCAAATACTCAGACCATATGTTCTGAGCTTAGTTAATGATAAACCCCGAGGTACATTAACAAAAACGAATGGAAAAAATGAATACCATCTCAAAGCTCATCAATAATTTGTACTTTTTTAAAAAAACCCTTTTCCTGGCAATAGCAAATTTTATTTCACTAATTAAAATATTCTTTTTTTTTTTTTTTACACTGTAATAATTCTATTTCTTTTACTTTTATTACAAAAAAGATTTATGGCTCATTATGCTTAGTAATTCAATTCTCGATCAAGGGTTGTGACACTTCCATGACAGCGGGCATATTTGTTAATGTGCTCATGTGTTTTAACTAAGCTAAAGAGAGAAGAAGGGGTTTATTCAAGATCTATAATGTGTTCATCCATTTATACACACATCAGTATAAAATGTCTTGGTTGGAGGACAGGACGTTGGGTGTTTGGGGCTTTTTTAGTTTATGCCACTTGCCTTCATGCTTGTTGTTGATGGTAATTTTAACATAAATTTAACATACTAGTTTGCTTAATCTTTGTCCTTTTTTTATTCATTATGTCATGTGATTACTTACATGAAGGGAAATGCTAGAGAACAACTGCACCTCTGCTTTAGTATCTCTTTGCTCTTTTCCTGATTGATTGCAAACCACCACAGTAAAATATTTGCTGAAGTTGATATTTACTGTTTTGTGATGCCTAATTGTTTCTTTTACCCTTGTTTGCTACTAAAATGATAGCTACTGTCTTGATTCTACATCCTCTCCTGCTCTGCTCATACACAGTAAATATTGAGAGCTGGAAGCAAGTGACAAGTCAAGAGACTTGTGGCCACCCTGTGTCAGTCCCAGAGTACAAAAACCCACAGGACAGCAACTAAAGCAGCAGACAACAGGTTACAGAAAGATCACATGAGCTCTCCCCTAGCACAGAAGAGTACATCTGATTCTGTGCCATATTTCCAGCCAAAAGATTATGCTATTTGAGACATCTAAACTAATACCACACTTGGTGAAGCTTTCAGGGCACATTTCCTTTCATTTTCTGCCAGATTTTTTTGCCATTCCCACAGAGAAATATAAGCAACATGAAGGAAAAAAATATCTGATGAAAGCATAAATGTCAAGGAACTCAGTACCACCTGCAGCACTGGGCATTAAAAAGAACTACGTTTTTTATGAAATCAGCACTTTTAAAAAAACAACAGAGGTGAAATGCAAACATACAAAATAATTGTGTCATAATTGCCACATTTTAACTTTTATTGTTATCCTCCACTGGCACTAATTCCATAATGCTCTTTAAGACAGTTATATACTACTGTAAAATGGCTTTGTGTATTAAAGTATATCATTTTAAACAAAAAAAAGGCTTTAAAAAAGATACACAAAATGGTATAATAGTTCATTTGGTTTCTTTTGGGTTTTTTTTTGTTTGTTTTGTTTTGGTTTTTGGTTTTTTTTAATAAGGGCAATTTCATTTTGCGTCAATTCCAGACATATACCATTAGGAATACAGTTTGTTAGATGCTGGCCAGCCTGTATGCATTTTGCACAGTATTTTCTTAGTATTAAAGTGACTAACAGTTTCCCCATCTTCAGAGTATGGATATGCTTGTGGAAAAAATGCTGTGTTGCATTAGTTAATAAATTGTGGACAAGAAGAGGAAAAAAAAAATATATGCATTTTGAAAATTTTGATTAAACAAGAAGGAAGTCTCTGACTTTTATCGATAGGACAACTGGGAGTGTGCCCTGAGAGGACAACTGCTCTTCCCCATTTGAAACTCTCCTCCTGCCAAGCTTCCCCAGAAAAGCACTAGCTGCACTCCAGTTGCTCAGAAAGATCCTTGCAAAACAGCTAAGGTCAAGACTGTGGCTGAAGACCTGATCCCTGAATTAGGGAGGTCTAGGCTTTAGATGTATTCAGTTTGCATAGCAATAAAATTAGATCTCCTGTAACACAGAGAACTATCCTACACTTCCAGGCCACCAGCAGGTATACAGCACTCTCTTCTCCTGCCTACCTCTGCTTCTGTGCAGCCAAAAACTGTGATCAGCTGAAGTGCAGATCGAGTAAAACCTGACACTGTGATCAGGACACTCAACTGTGAGAAGACAGACCCAGCTTTCTGGAAACTGCATGTATTTTACATGAGACTTCCATCAGATGATAACACCAAAAAGGCCCAGAGAGCAAAGGTCAGGGCTCTGAACATTTCCTGTGCCTCTCCTCCAAGTCCTCTGTCTGTATGGCTTCATTCAGGCTCTTTCTTGTCTGCTCTGAAGTTTTTCCTGCTGGGATTTTGATGAGTTCTAAGATGGAAGTGAACTGCTAGTGCTGGCCGATCTCAGCTGGGTGCTTAAATTGTTAAGAAGAAAAGGCAGTACTCAGATATTAATAACATGCTTTGGTGGGAAGACCCCTGACTATTTCTAGGGTCTTCAGAAACAGTGTTAAAGAGAATGTTGGTGAAATCAGGATGCTCCAAACCAGAATAACACCAGGAAGCTGATGTTGCTGCCATACAAGCTTCTTTTTGGTAACTAATGCTTAGTTAAATGTGCCCAGCATTTCAATGATTTTACTTTGCTTTATAAAAATTCTAGAGAAAAAAAAAAACCAACCCACAATCATTCCCAAAACAAAGGAGTATCCAGAAATGGCAATTATGCTCATTCCAAATGTCATTGTGCAGTACAAAGTATTTCAGCATTATAAGACTACTTCAATTATTTCATAAGCTATTTGATTTGGAAATCAACTAACCAGTATAATAGTATAATATTCATGCCAAGAAAGAAAATCCAAATAAGAACGAAGCCAAGACATTTCAAATAAGACGAAAATAGCTGCCAGAAGAATCCACATCAATACAAAACAAAAGTCCACTAAGCTTAGTTTCATCCATTCATTCTGAATTAGTCCAGGAAAAGAAATAAAGCAGAGTGGAAGGACAGGACAGTGTGCAGACAGGAACAAAGTACAATGACATACAGTAGCACTGAAATGCAGCAGTAATGGTTCAGAAAAACAAGTATTGAAGGTTTAGGGGCAAGACAAAAAACTGACAAACTTCTTATAGGACTGATTTACTCTAAGATTTTAAGGGGAAATAGCTGTTCCATTTATGTCTCGGCTAATGATTAAAATATGTATCAGCAGCAACAGGGAAATCGAACCAATAAGGCTGCTTGTAGCTTAACTGATGATCTTACAATGTAATTCTTCTCTTCCTGTCACATTTTGTTAAAAGTCAGTTGTGTTTAGTCATCTTTGTGCTTACAGTGTTACGAGCAGTCACCATGTGGAAATGTACACTGTAATAACATAAAAATGCACTGGTAAAAGAAAGGAAGAGAATAGTAAGAAAAAAAACATCAAGATTAGACTGAAAAATCAGGTGGTGTAATTTTTCATTTCCACAGGACTGTATCTTTCTTCTCTGCATTTTATATTAAGGATTTTTCCAGTGGAGTTTTATATGTCTCTTTATATGATAGGGATTTCTCAGCTTCCTGGTATTCACCTCTCTTGCTTTGCTTAGTTTTGTCCTATTATCAGCTTTCTCCTAGGGTAACATGAAATAGCTCTACTCTCTTGTTGGTATTACATCCTTATTCATAACAACTGAATTTATAAGCACTCAAATAACAGAAATGGAACTTCCAGAAACAAACAGGATTATGGAAATACACATAGGATTACAGAAACAGAAAGCAAGTTGGATTTCTTTGTAAAAACTGCCAACATTTTAATATTTCAAGCAGGAACTCATTTATAGAAGCAACAGGAAAAACAGACTACACGTGTTGGTATAAATAAGAGTCCTACTGAAAGAAATGCATATTTTTTAAAGTAATACAACAGTCATTAAAGATAATCAACATTTTCTTTTTTTCTGTTTTTCTGTTCAGAGGATGGAGATGTAAGTCATGATATTGAGCCTTCTGCTGTAATAGTGAAGCACTTCACATCATCCTTTTCATAGATTATTACATTACTCCATTTTGAAATAAGTAATTTCCCTGCCCCCCCCAAGTATTTAAATTTGAAAGCTATTCCATAACTTCATTTCCCTGATGGTTCTGATTTCTAAACCTGATGTTTTTAGGAACATTTTATGCGGAATTTTCTTTCTTGGAACAGTCATTAAGCTTTTCTTCTTCCCTAATGCTCATTCCTCCCCATCATGTATTCATAAAGAGAAATTATATCCCCTCTCAACTTCTGATTCACTTGGCTAGACAAGCTCTCATGGAACACACAAGATAAATTGAGCATTCTGCTGACGATCCCAGCAACCTCTAGCTGTATTCCAGTATGATTGTATTAATCCTCGTGTACTATGAAAACTAGAACTGAGAACAATGCTCCAAATGACACCTTACCAATGCCACAGATAGGAAAGTTTTCATGCCACTATTTTCACTGAAAATAGGTTAGAGGATCACATTTGGCTTTTCATTCCTCCTAGTGCTCATATTCGTCTTATGATCAACAGGTATCATTTTCTCTTTTATTTTCTGATGAAGCAGATCATATTTTATAAATACAGAGTCACTTTGCCCCAATTCATGCTACTTCATGGACCTCAGAGACTCTCTTTCATGATGTTTGGATCCTCCTTTGATGATGCATCTCAGCTTTTTGATCTCCAAATGCCAGTGGCGAAAACCTTGTTGTGCCATAGTCATTAATGAGAATGTTAAATAAGATTCACCCCCAAACCTATCCTACAGCAAGTCTTCAAGCAATTTGCTTCAAACCCTAGTTTGAGATTTCCTCATTAATGTTCCTTACACATCTTTTTAATCATGTCCTAATTCTAACTTTCCCTGTCTTAATAAATACTTCCTCAGATGAACATTGACTTTTTGTGGTCCATGATATATCCTTCAGTAACAGGGGCAAATGTCTAATCAAGACAAGAAGGTATAACCTACCTTGGCAAATTCATATAATTTTCTTTCTCATCATTCATTTACCTCCACACTCATTCTTCTGAAGTATTTCACAAAGCATTTTATAAAGTTTTATAACTCCTTGAATTCATTTTTTTTCTTAAAATATTTGTAAAACACTCATCACTTTTTGTTCATCCAATGCCATCCCTGATAGTCAGTAAAACTCAAAGCCTGTGGTTTCATATATGCCAGACTTGCCCCCTGCCTCCCTCTCCCACAATTCTGTACCTTATGAACAAAAACTTCCAGTCCATTTACAGAGAATACAGTCTTTTTTGCCTCTTGGGTATGGTAATTTCCATTTTATACACTCATTCCAGTTATTCAGTCACTTGGCCTTTGGCCTCATGTTCAACACCAATATCCTTACTGAAAACTGATTCAAAGTGTTCACTGAGTTGAGAGGTCACTCTGACTTTACCTTTAATCTGGAAGTTACAGTCACAGTGTAATGATCTCCCATCTTTCTCCTCTCTCTTTTCAAGTGACTAAAGAACCTACCACAATTTCTCATAAGTTCCTGAAAAATGCTTTATCAGCTTCACTTTAGGAATCTCACTTATTAACAGTACTTCCTGACTTTTAAAATGGACTTTCAGTACTGCCTGCTCAAGTTCTTTACATATCTAGATATCTCTTTTGAACATTCATATTATTCTGTTAAGACATAAACCGTTTTTCTTTTTATTTTTTTGGGGGGTGGGGAAGGAGGGAGGGAGGGTAAAAGTTCTAAATCCTTTTTCAGTTTTGACTAAAAAAACCCCCGAGTTTTCTAACCCTCAAGCCTAACCAACCTTGTTGGGAAGCTTCCTTAATTCCTCAGAATTTGCTGTACCACAAATGGAAGCTGATAGAACTCTACATTTCATTTAAATCGTATCAATGTGGGACCACACTAGCTGAGGATCCTTTCTGCTAACAGTTCTATAATGTCTTCATAATTTAACAGAATCAAATGTAAAATGTTTCTCTTTGCTGGTTCACCAGCATTATGGTGAAAAATGCTGCTCTCATTTCTGAGACAGTTGGGATCTACCTTTGTTAGAAATGCTTGCTCTCAAATTTGTAACTAGGGACTGATCTTTCATATTGATCTACATTTCAGAAGTATTTTGCTCTCTAACAATTCTAAAGATACCACATTCTACATAAAAATCTGTATGTCTTCACTATCCTATTTTCATGTAAGTGATATTGATCCAAATAAAATTTTTTTATCTACCCTCTTTACCATCCATATTAGTGTATGTACTGAACCCTTCAGTATTTATGCCAGTTGTATTAGTTACTCAACCATATTCTTTTTAAACAAACAATACCTGGTTTCAAAATCTAAAGTAATTCCAAATTTTTCACATTTAGGCATAAGCCCTTGAGCTGTGATGGGTGGAGCACAGTCAGTTCCAGGCCGCGCTAATTACAGTCCTTTCATTATCTATACAATTTACCTGGAAAGTCACACAAATATTTGTTTTCCTTACATTTGCTACTTCATTCTGTCAAAATGCCAGCCCTTTTTCATCTAATTGTCATCTTTCTACTTCATAAAAATGGGTTACAAGACTACATGATTTTTTCCCTTGCTTTGTTTTAAAGTAACTATTCATGCCAAAGACAGAATTCTGGTCTATCCACAGTGAAGGGACCCATTTCTCTGAATGCAGTCTAGGCTTGTATAATTTTTGCACGTACCACACTCATTACATAAACAAATCTCAACTGACAATACCTAGACATTCTCATCTGAGCTACATCAGATAAAATCTATTCCTCTGATGCTGCATCTTACTCAGATGAAGGAAACAATATAGCAAGTTTTAGCAACTAATGCTCACACTCTATCATGAGTACAGTTCTACATTTTATCAATAATTTCTTTCCCAGTGCCTATTTCCACAAAAAAAAAGCAGAACATTCCCTTCCATCAAGTCATTACATAAAATAAACCTTAGTGTAGAAAAATTTTACAAAAAAGGTAATTGTAAATGCTTCATTATACGATGGTGTGATTCAAACCTCTTTTAATCATTGTATTTGTTGCTTGCAACATGGAAAAAGAATTACACTGGAGACAAGTATGGACTCCTTTAACTCTGATGGGCTAAGAGGGAAAACATTCCTTCTGAAGGAAATACCAGTTAAATATAACATGAAAGTGAACCTAATTCCATATGCTTGCTTTAATGTGGTACATCAAAAGTGTTAATGGTGAGCAAGTTGACTGTATATAAAATATATATTTATATACATTATACTGGCTACTCCTCTGAGAACAGGTTTTGAGCTGCGTTTTTGGTTTTTTCTGAAGTTGCTTTTATATTCCAGAGGATTTCAAAATACAACTCTGAGTGACTGTTTCACCCCCCTGAGATAGGAAGACTATGTGGGTTGGGAATTGACATGTTTCTGGTTTCTCCCTCTAACCTCTGTGTTTTAAACTGTTTACATTTCATGGTTGCGCATCTCTTGGCTAACAATGTTTTGGGATGAACTCTGTTTTGCATTTGAGTCAGAAGAATGCAACCAAGCCTTCTGGAAAAAGCATATTCAAACCAACTCTCTCATTTTAGAAGCTGCCACATAAATGAATCGCGTGTCAGAAAGCAGGGATGTGCTGCACACTTTTCTAAGGACCTTTTGTCTTCTTTTTGGCTTAAAGTGTTAGAACTCTACCCAAAGAACAAGAGGGAAGATCTTCCCTAAGAAGCAAATGAAGCTGTACTGCAGAAACTTAAAGGAATATTTGGTCTACGATGTGCTTCGCAACCTGACCTGAATATTGGTTTGCCTTATGATATTTACCTCAATTCCATGTTCATGGAACAGTGCCTAATTTTCTTGTAGGCTCAGGTTAGAATCTCTTCAAGTGCAGTAACTCTGACTGTGTGGCCTGACATGAACTGCTGAGTATTGAGTGCAGCTTTTCCTTGGTTTACTTGTTTTGCTCCAATTACACACCAATCACTTTAAAGCTATTATTCTTTATATTACATTTTTTCATAATTCTCCATCCATCTCATGCTTCATCCAGAATGTACATCTAGAGCTTTAAAAGCTTAAACTAACAGAGACACACATAACTTGGCTTTAAGGGACTTAGTCTTCCATTAGCTTCCTATTTGGAATTTTTAAATAAAATTAACTGAGTTCACTTAGGCAAATATCAAGGGCAGAGGTTTTCTCCCCCTTATTTTGCAGTTAGTGGGGTGTAAAATTCCTTCAGCTCATTAGCCAACACACTGACACTAGGAAACCGAGAAGAAAAACCCAACATTTTGCCTTTCTGAGCTGGAAGCTGAAATTCCCCAGGGAAGACATATTTTGGAAAGATTTAAAAGAATTAATTCCTGGCTGCCATGAGGACTTTGACAGCTTGCACAGAGCATTTCTTGAAGAGAAACAGCAGTTGGAGAAAGAATATCTGAAGGGACAGCCTTGAGAGTTGACATCATTTTCATGCATTTCTGCTTGAAATTTCTGCTGTATCATGTCAAGCTACAAGCTTTGCTACAAACTCCAGGCTTCCTTTTCACAACCCATCAGACTTGGAAAAGCTCATCTTTCAATTATCTTTGAGCTTGTATGCAATTCATGTATGAACTCTAAATTCCTATTTAGAACTCAAATCTTATTAAAGAGAACAGGTTATACTGGAAACTAGACAAAAGACAAAACTAAGCCTGTTAATAGCAACAAAAGAAAACAAGCAAAAAACTAAGTAGAAGTAACTAAAGATCTTGCTTATATTGAGTTAAATACTGATGGAGTACAGCAGACTGAGAAAGCTGGAACTTTAATTTTTCCAAAATGAAAGCTCTAATTAGTTAGCAGCCTAATTTCAAAACTAGATTATAACTACTGTTACACATAAGAAATTATTCCTGTTTGTCCTTTTAAGCCAAGAAGGCAGCATGTGGTCATTTTGTATGCATGAGACTGGGACATAGAACAAGAGTAGCAAGACTTTTCCAGTGCCAACAAAAGACTATGAAGTGAAGGGCAGTGTACAAGACTCAGCATCTTTCTATTTGGGAAAAGGTTATTGCAAATTAATGCATGTAGAAGAGAGAATGAATTATGTCAGGGACTAAAAGAGCACTGAAATTATAGGGACTTGGCAAGGCACCTTAACTCACTTTTAGACTCAATAAATCAAACCCCACTTTTTATTAGCAGCTACACATAAAATCTGAGAATTCTTTTCAGAATATTTATACCTAACTTGGAAAAGCTTTCACCCCACATCTCCAATTTTTTCTGTAACATGGGCACATTTCTCCCACCTGAACAACTTTGTGTATGTTTCTCAATTGGGTTGGCTTGGATATTTTTTCGATTGCTAATTGCTTTTATTTCATATGTTGTTTTTCACTGCCTGGTCAAAATAACTATTTTAGAGCAACAATCAGCCTGTTAGAATGATGCAGGACATAGAACCACTGCTTAAAACTTACCAGACTTCAATCTAAAACCATTGCACACCGCTGAAGTGGCTGGCTGAGAATTGTGGGCTACTTCCTTTGATACATTAAACTGTGCAAGGATACCTGTTGTACTCATTCCTGTAACAGAAGGTACATGGGGGATGAAGGTACTTTCCAATTATTTTAAAGAGTATTTGCACAACTGGCAATTCTGACGATATCCAGAAGGTGGCAGATGGCACATGCAATACAGTAAAGTTACACAAATGCAAAAAGGCCCTCTGAAAAACACTGATGACAGCTGAGAAAAGTTAACCTGTCCTCATACATAATTCTTAATTATATAAAGTACCGAAGTAAGAATCTCAATGTAATTAGCATGCAAGGCTGAAGCACAAACCTAAAAGCTGTTTCAAACAATGCAAACCATTTTTTAAAATTTTCTTAAAACACAATGGCTTTCAGTACAAGGCACAATTCCCCATGTGTTTTCTCAAGATCGAAAAAAATTAGGTAAAAAAAAAAAAGTGACATTATAATGATTTTATAAAACCTGATATCCATTTTCAGGGTTTTGTAACATTTATAAAGGGATAATGAAACACAGAAATTGTTAAGAAAATCCCCTACAATTTCATTCCAATTATAAATTCACTTACTTTCAAGGGTCTAAAAATGTTAAGATTATCTTTAATGTTTTTAAAGCTGGCTCTGTAAAAAGAGGTACACAGTCTTATGGAATGTGCCAAAATGGGATGTCTGTCACAATTTTTTTTCCATTTAAAATGAAAACATAACTATACTTAAATAGCTGGAGATGTAGACTGGGCTAATGTGAGCAGAAGTAACTAATGAAATTAAAAGGGGAAGGTCACAGACTGTAACTGTACTGTCCAACCATGACTCATGACATTAACAGAGTTTTTAAATGTCCTTGTTTGATCAGGTTTCATAATTCTCAAATCCCAGTTGACTCTCCATACCACCTGTCCATATTCCCAATTTGAAAGACAAGTTGAAGCCCGTTTTCCTATATTTTTAGAACCTTCCAAAACCACTTTTGAATCCTGAATTTATGGCTGCGTCTGTAAGTACAAGACTCAGTAATAAATGAAGTTTTTTGCCAGTGTTTCTTAGGATATATTAATTTAAGCAAAATTATTCTTGAGGGAAAAAAATATCCAACTAATCAGTATTAGGAAAACAGGGTTTTTACCTTTTTTCAGCTGATGTAGTTTATGGCTTGTATTTACACTAATCAAGTTATTCCAGCTTAAAATACCCTAATGAGCCTCTTGTCCTTCAGCAGAGGAAAACTGCTCTTTAATCTATGAATTTGCATAGATCAGATTATGTGTTAGGCTTCTAATACTGTCTTCATCAAGACTCTTCAAAGATCTGCTTTTATGTATTAGAATACAAAATTCGTAACTCTTAATAGGGCTTGAAATCAGAAATTACGTGCTACTCTGTAGAAGGTCACCTTTGAGTCTATCTATGAAATAGAAGCATTGTTATGTGAAAATATAAAATACATTAGAAATCCTTGAGCCTAAGGGTTTTTGAGGGGGAGGCCTAAAAATAATTGTCTGAATTCTTTTTTTGCCTTCTTTTGGCTTCTAAATATTCTTTCAGACCTACATAAAACTACTTTTAAAGAAACAACTTTCCCGGTTTCAAGAACAGAGCTTTTGATGTTTCCTAGCTCCTAGCGGCTAATAAGAGCCAAATTTGAATAAAGGATGTGTTTTCCTTGGTGAGAAATACAATGATATGATCTTTTGCTCAGCAAACAGAAGTCAATGATAAATTTCATTTATTTTTAATAAGCAAGACTCCTTATTTTCAACGTGACTGTAAATAATTAGCCCAGCAACAAAGTAATGTAACATCTTCTGGGGTACTGACATTTCATAAACATCTAGTCTTGCAAGCAAAAAATATTTTTTATATAAATAGGAGTACTGAAGAAATATAATCAAAATTGCTTAAGAAATTATGAAAACTAAGAAGCTCTTCACTTTTGATCAGTTCAAAGGGATCGAAAGAGAACAATGGCTTAGTATTCCTCAACAGCATCCTGTAGCTTTTGTGATGAACAGAGACGACAAACCCATCATTTTATGCCCAGGTCAGTTCTTTCCCTATGTTTTCTTCTCTCTGAAACTCCAAACTGTATTGACAATTTATATCAACTGGCATCATTTTATGTGTCATGAGGATACCTGGCACTGAAAACTGAAGCACAATTGCTAAGTTATTTTATACACAATAAACAGTTGGCAAGATAATAATTAATTTTCAGTCGCTAACAGCTTGGAGTTCCTCCCAACTGGAAGGGAAGAGGTGACAATCACAATTAAATTACAGTTCTCTAAGCCTTACATCTCCTCTCTCTGAACTCTTGTGAGCAGGGAAAGAAATGACATGTAACATTTTTTAAGTAAATATCTACAATGAGAATTATTCCTTTGAAAATGTAGCACACAGCTCATTACCTCTAAGTAACATCAATCTCAGACACCATATGTGAGAATATACTTTCCCAAGGTCAGACTCTTTGTAACATTTTGCGCCAAACTGCATCTCAGGCTGATAGCTGCGTATGCTCCTTCTAAAAGAAAGGAATTAATTGAAATACCGCAAGCTTCTGCTCTTGCTACAGTAGTCCTCAAGCTATCTGACTAAAAAGGGGAAGCACTGGCTACCCAAAACACATGCTAAATGATAGAAATGCAAGATAAAAACGTTAAAGGCACGTTCTGATTGCCAGCATTATGTGGCACAGGCACCCACCACTGAGGCCAAGGACCGAGGGGCTTGGCACCACAGACCCCATGAGTAGGAGCTCCACCTGTGACACTGCTCCTCAGGGAAATGTGGACTCTCCCCATACCAGGAGCTCAAATATGAAGGGAGTATGACTCAAGGCATCAGGGTACAGAAAGACTTTCATAATGTTCAATTTTAAAAAATGAGTACAGGCAGAAATGCTCTGGTGACCTGCCATCTGTACGGTTAGACATCTTCTTTTGATGTCTGATATTGTGGTGATCAAATTATGTCATAGGAGTAGGAATCAAATAGAAGGGATGTGCAAAACGCTTGCTTCTCATCATCCTGGCTTGTTAACCAGATGCTTCATTACAGCCAGTGCAGTTCCTGCACTGCATGCAGGTAAGTGGAAGTCATGCCACATTGTGTAGACCAACTACAGCAACTGCACTCTAGGTTTTTGTCCACAATATGAAGGCTGTAGCACCACTATCCTCTTCTCATAAGACACGACATAACTGTCTGAACTGAAAATTTATGAGCAGTTTAAGGCACAGGTTACTTCTGATATTATGGACAATGAATGATAAAAATGTGCAAATTATGAGTGCACATGCAAGGGAGTGTGAGAGAGAAAAATTAGCAGGTGCGTTCAATTCCACATTGATTGTAATCATTCCAAATAAATGAAACAGAATTAAAATGCTGATAATGTAACACATGTAATTTATTACTGTGAAGTAGATGCAGGGGAAAAAAACTAGTCTTAGGACTTTGAAAAAAATAAATGCTGAATTATTTAAAAATATTTCCAAAATATCAACAAGAAGCACAGAAATATCACAGACTAATTACCTGCAAAAATGTCATTCGAAAAAGCAGCTCTTTCATTGTAGATGAAACACCTCTGATAAAAACAAACAGAAAACCCCTGCATCTGTTCTGAAAATTAATGGGGTTGTAAAATATCCCAAATTCTCCTTTATCTTTCATGCTTTTCATGCCTGCTTCAGCATATTTGAAACACTGAAAAGGTTTGTGTATGTATAAGCTCTCACTTTGTACTACTTCTGCTTAGTTTTATATACAGTAATCAAAACTAATTGCAACTGTTCCTTAAACAACATTATTAAGGTATTTTTGCAGGCTGTGGTGCCCCACATGTTTTAAGTGGCCTAGAAGAATATAGAAAGACATTTTTCTTGGCTTTAAAAGTCTCCATTCTGCTAGCAGTAAGGACACAATGACAGCTGGGAACAGTTTATTGGCTGAGAGTAAGTCTATCTAAAAATGCTTTTTTTGGACATGGCCAAATTACTCACAATTTCAAGCCAGATTTGGCAAAGATTTCTTGCTGAATGAAAACCCTGGGATAGATTCTTGACTTTTTAGAAGTAATTTTCTGAACAAATTGTTTCAACCTTTTGTTCTGGAAAAGTATTTTCATTTCAGGATCGACCTACTTTAAGAAAAGCTGCAGGAAATATTGTTGAACTGAGATCCATTTTTTTCAACTAAAAAAATTTCTTTTTTGTCATTTTGGCCTCCATACCTTAACACTCATATTTTGTACTCTGCTATACAGAAACTCCTATGCAATGGCTGACAAAATAGGAAGAGAAGACAAAAGATCTGCTCGCACATTATTTTGTGCCTATATACTGTCATAAACCTTGTTGATATTATGATTTTATTTTCTTCCCCGAAAAGTACCAAACTTTGCACTCCAGTACAGTTCTCTATTCCAATCCAATCCTTACTGAAGTCTTTGATTTACTACTCTGTCAATAATATGGATGTATATTGTGCTATTAAAAAAAAGTGATGACTCCTTATGGTCAGAGATAAATGTTGTTGCTGCTTACATTAACCTTAATTATGCCTATATAAATCAGTGGCTTCCAACATAAGCTTTCCAGAGAAGAAGTTAAATATAATCCTGTTTATATAGCTACATGATGAATTTTATTTGAAGAGCACTCTATTTTTATTAAAACTGGAATCATGATAGAAACTAAAAAAGTAAAAAATTCCTGAAAAAAGAGGAAATATAGCACCTCTTCTCAAGCTAAATACAATGGATCTCTTTTAGAAAAGGGCAGACTTTCTTGAATGTCAGCTGACACATGCTTCATTTAACTCAAATTGCTATTTACATCTCAAAATCAAGGCCAATTTTGACTCCTGTAGTTTACTTGGAGCTCCTGTTCATGAGGAAAATTCACACCTGACATGTACAAATGCCTTTTAACAGCTCCAAACACTTTCAAATATGATTTTTTTCTGGTTTGACCAAAGTCTAAACTAATAAAAAAGATTACAGTTGCAAAGTCAAACACTAAAAATTTTAGGAAACGTCAAAACTATGCCTATTTGTCCCACCTTAATTCATCCTGCATATGTGTACTTCTAGGAATTAATGCATTGTCGTGCATTAGAGTCAGATCTTCCAAAACATAAGTTATAGGCACAGTACTCATTACCAGGATGCAGTCTCACTAACAACCCCCAAAACACAGACATTATCACAAGGACAAAACCAGCACTTTTATTCAAACATAAGTTAATTGAAAGTCGTCTAACAGGACAACCACAAAACTGTGAAGTCTCTACCCACAGAACAACTTTCCAGAGCGAGAAGGAAGGAGTCCCACTTCACAACATATATGCATGTCCTGACTGTTCTTTCTTAGGATTTTTAGGAGAACTGCTTGCCAGATTTTCTTCCCTCTTTCTATTTGTACAGGTTGATGTACACCAGAAGAGTGCATGTTTCAGAATCCCTTACACACCTATTTCTACGTAGTTTGCATTGCATTCTGGGATGCTATGAAATTAAAACAATTACAAAAATGCAAAACAGGATTGTTCTGAATGATGGATATTTATGAGACTGCAAAAATAGCTATATATATTGATGCTCTGTAGAACAGTAGAGAGATTCAATGTGCCCTGTCTCAGTCTTCTGATCCTCCACATTGTAGACCACAGCAGCTCCACTACTGAGCTCTGTCCTCAGGTTTGAGATCTTTGTCCTCCCATCTCTCACTTCAAAGAGAAGTATGCTTGGGTTTTTTACATAATTTATACTGCAATTATTTTGAGCAAAAAAATGTACAAGATATCTAAGTAGTTTTACTGACACTCCTAAGCTTTAAATTTATAATTATCCACTCCCTGTTCTTGCAGCTTTATGGCTCACATATTTAGTCAATGTTAAAATCACACTTGAAACAGTTCACTGAAAACATCCAAACACTAGATGTTAATAAAACACACAGATTCCTTTGTAGTGGCATATATCTTTCTTAAATAAAAACAATTCTTAAAAGTTTCTTGTATTAGATTTTCTATAAATTCAAAATAAAAGTGAAGATACTAAGTATAATTAATAGATTATAACTGTGAGTATGGAGTTTAATGAAGCTTTTGAATGTGAAGATATTTATTCTTTCTGGTTTTGTTATCAATGGGGCTGAATTTAAATAAGTATTACCATCTTTCAAGGAACAATGGCATTCTTCATTCATAATTTAAATATTCAAGGGAACCATAATTAAGAAAAATCACTTTCTTACTGCTGAATTAAGAGCTACTTCAAAGTCACTGGGACATAAAGTTTATGAAACATCTACCTCCCTTAATACATATTGCTTTACATGTTATTTTTATTCCTCCAATTGCTAATATCACTATTTGTCTTCCCAGAAATCAGAAGCAGCATATGTGATGAGTACAATGTAAGAAAGGCTTCACATGGAAGCCAGAGGTACATTTATATCACTTTTAGAGTTGGTCCATGGAGTGTGGCACTCTGTGTGAGCTGGCAAGCACAATGCCATGGTAGTTGTCCTGGTGCACCATTTGTGTCAGTTGCAGAGTTAATTTTTTTTTTTTAAATCAAGTAGTCTTTTTTAGAAGCACAATAAATCTAAAGCACAACATACAACTCTATCTATACATAAAACCTACACAACAGATATTGGAATCAACAGTACTCAAGAAATACAATTTTATGAAAAATGTGCTTAGCACTTAGCAGTGATGTTTACTAATGTGATCTCTTTCAATGATTCAGAAGAAATTACTAAGGTAGCCATTAAGATCTACTGAATCATTCATGGAACATGCTAAGCACAATTCCCTGGTAATGCAAGCTGATTTGAACAGATTAAATTTTAAATTCAAAGTGCATGTGAGCTGTAAAAGAAATTACTCAGTGTCAGTGAAGCTTAACTGTCTACAGAAAACACCAGAAGCTCATCCTTTATTTGTTTTTACAATCTGGAGGAGGAGGGATGAGGAGGGATGAGGAGGAGGATAACAAACCAAGACGGAGATAGGAAATTGAGACACCAGTAAGCTGGTGAACATGTTTTCATAATTAATTGTTGATTAGTTGTTAATTACAGAATAAAATCCAGCTGCATACAGAAAAATAGATAAAAATGTATTGCCTTTCATTTAAAACCAATGATATACTTAGATAGAAACTTAGCTTCTCAAACTTGTGGGAGGGGGAAACATAAATGTTATGTTATAGAGACCATTATACAGTGTGTGTATATTTAACATACTACCAGCTGTTTAGATTTTTTTTCAAATCCTACTATGTAACAAAATATTGCATATTATAGGCATATTTAAAAGAGAAGGAAGATGTTTTTTAACGGAGATGTCTCTGAATGACAGAACAAGTATCAGCATAGTTTTTGAGCTGTTCATATCTACCTGGTTAAGGCATCTTAAAGGAGAATAAGAAGAAAGGAAGTTATATACTACTAAATTTCTTATCCTGAACATTCTATTCCTCTTTGTAAATCTGCGGTTATACTTGGCATATTTAATTTGTTTGTGGCCTTGCCGTGTTGTTGTTCAAAGATGTAAGATATTGAATCCATCTATGCAATACCTTCAATATGCAGAATTCTTGCCCTACAATAACATTATTTCCTAACTCCAGATAATACTCAGCAGTAAACACAAAGGTTTGTACACTGATGAGTTAATACCTCCATAGTCTAAGAATTCATTTTCAAGAGCGTATCATCAAAGTCTATCATCAAAGTCTTTGTGTGGGGCGTTCTCATTACTAATATGTCTGACACTTAAATTTATAATCATCAGGTGAAACTATAGCATTTGCAGCTCTACTTAACTAACTATTGCATTTAAGCAATAAGCTCCCCCAAATCAATCAATCAATACTACTGGATAGCAACTGGTACACTGTAAATTACACGTTTTTAGTGCTGCCACACATCTTAGAGTAAAAAATTCTATCACGTTGTATCTTACAGTATTCAAAAAAGCAGGAATGAAATATGAAGAATAATAATGGGCCAGAAAATAACAGTAAACAGGAAAAACATACATAAAAGAAAAGAGAAAATCCATTTTTTGTTTGCTCATAACTTGTTCTTGAAGGATGTACCTTGAAGATATATACTCACACATTCCATTGAAAAGAAAGAAAAAGAAAAAACATCACTGAACACAATGAGTTAAAATTCATAATTAGCCTTGTGCATTTCAATCTGTATTTTTACTTCTGATGCCCCTCAGAAGAGGTAGGTAGTTATTCAACAAGATCATGAAACAAGAGTCCAGACACACAAAACAAGAATAGCAAAAGCTATAGCAAGTGCGGGACAGTGATGTGCCAGCTAAACTGGAGGCTGGGAGAAAAGCCTGGTGCTCTATGTGTAGTCTTGATCAGTCAGACTGTATTGATTGCATGAAGGAGGCAGCTTGGGAGAGTCCATTAGTTTTATCTGCTTTGTGGTGCTCTGGTTCCCTCTGAGTCCCTCTGCCACTTAGAAGAACTGTAGAGTATCTCCAGGGTAGAATGCCATTCCTGCTCTCACCTCTGCTTGTCTTGAGCCTTGCCACCAGTTTCTTTTGATCATGGATCTTCCAAAGTCACCTGCAATGCTCACATTTTCAGACTCAATTTCTATCCTCTCTCTGGAGTCTCCTGCAAATCCTAATTTGACTCTGACTTGGAATGCAAATTTTGGGATCACTGTACCAAAAGATGTTATCACCACATTGTCTAGGTTAATATATATATATGCACATATGTATCTACTTTGATTCAGGATAAGACTACATATTTTTTAGAATTGAAAAGAACTCAGAGAACCTGGGCATTTATTTAGTCTTAGACAAGAAAATCAATGGGTGTGCTAAGTGGTATTTATTCAACAAATGCCTGTTCATTAAAACTATCCTTTTCAGTATCAGTTAACTTTCTTCTGTTATTTATTTACAGTTTTCCAGACCTTGTGTGCTTCTGCACTTATCTAAGCACTGTTCTGCAGATTATACTGAAAACTGGAGATAATAAAACCTCACTTTAACTGATTGTATGTGTACATCAAAAAGGCATTCTCTGAAAATGCTGAGTAATCTCCTTCAGTCCCTACTGAACTGTTAGGATAATGATATTCATTAGCCTCACCAGTTTAATTAAGAAAAAAAAAAGTTCTGGCCAACAAAGTTCTTTTTTCTCATGTCTGCTTTTTTCTTTCTTTTCTTTCTTTTTCTTTCTTTTTTTTTTCATGTCTGCATATTTGAGTACATGGCCACCTACTTGTGTTGTAGAGTGAGTACCTACACAGGACCTTTGGAGTACGTGGAAAGGTCATAGAAGCAACTACATTTCAGGCATCTGCAATGTCTGGAAAGACAGCTGTTACTTTTTTTCTCCTCATTCTTTGCACTCATATTGGTTGACACTGACAAGATAAGATGCCAAAAATATTTTATGCCAGGTAAACATTAATTATGTGTTAGGAAATGCAGAGTGGGGAGCCTGTCTGAGCTCTCACTGTAGGACACAAAAATGCAGACACTGGCAAAACAAAGCAGAGCACCTCTCTGCCCAGAGGTTTGTATTTGAATGCTACATCCCGTTATAAATGAGTTTAATTCAATAAACATGTCTCAATCTCTGAAAGTATAAATAGTCACTCGATGGGAAAAGAAGTAAAGCAAGGGAGACATAGACAGCTGACATCCCAAAAAAATAATTTACATATTTATGGATTAATCAATGCACTCTTCATAAAGGGAAGACATTATGGAAGCACTGACTCAGTGAGATTTTTTTATGTAGAATAATGGGCTTGGAAGTGGAGATAATCATAGCCAATTATCCATGTTTTGGAGGGGCAGTTTCTCCACAGTCACATCTATAATCGAAAAGCCACAGATGAAAAGAACTCTCCACTGTTTCATTACAACAACAACAACAACTAGGCTTACAAACCTGATTTTTCAGTGTTTTCTGCTATTTCAACATTCAGCACTGTTGGCTCTTGGCCTGAAATAAGGCTTCACCACAGTATTGAGAAATATAGCAGATAGGTTCTCACTTGTGGCACCAGACAATAGTGACAGACTGCACACATATTTGCAGTGGGAGACCAGGAACATGGTGACCACTGACCATGAGTCACTGCCACAGGAGAAAAAGGACCCATCTTGATGGTAAACTATGGCAGACATTAGGACAGGAGGTAAGAAGAAGAAAGGAAAAAGACTACCAAATTAAGATTTCTAATACATATTAATGGGTTGAGAAGTGAGCTAATAATAAACCAGTTCCTAGAAGTTCTGTCACATTTTAAGCATTCAAATATGGTGCCTGCAGTTCTGCTCTGACTTGCTGGAACTGTTTTCTTCTTTGAATATAAGAGGACAGAATGGGCAAGAAGGGAAAATAAAGGCCAAGAAAATATAAATACAGAGTCACCAATATACAGCAGAGGTAAAAAAAGGAGCAGCTGTGGAAGTAAAATACAGCATGTACACATTTAAAAAACCAAATTCTTTCAAGAGAGCGAACATTTAAAATTAACCAGAAGTTGAACAGATCTAATGGATTGTAAGCATTATTGCCATGTCTGTCAAGCGTGTTCCATCACTGAAGTTCTTTAATGACCAAGGCATATTACATTGCAATGCCTCACTATCTACTGTAGTGAAATACAAACAATTCTCAATTAGGTAAGGTAAAACATGGGCTAAGAAGCACAAATATAAAGCATTAAGACATCTTGCATGTCACACCTATTCCAACTTGAACAAATTAAACCAATTTGTATCGGGGTACTCATGTCTAGGGACTACACCTTGATAAATGGAGCCAAGAAGAGAAAGACTGACTCAAGAACAGTGTACTTAAGGGTCTGAGGACTGAAAGTGGCCTGGGGGCACAACACCTCCACACATCTTTCTTTAAGGAATCTGCTGCCAGTCCTGAAAAGAGGGTGAGAAGGCATCTCCCTAGAAGAGGAAGGTAGGATAAACACACTGCAGAGGAAAAGTCAGGAGACTTTCTGGGTCCATTTTCTACACAAGAGAGATTATTTGCCAGAGAGGGTGTCAGAGGAAAGTTTATGCAAATCTCCAAGTTTTTATAGTGTGTCACATATAAAGCTGAACAATTTTATCCTAAATGCTACATAGTGAATTTTCCAGAAAGCACAATAAACACTGCACAAAACTTACGCTTGGCAATCCTGCTATTTAGAGGTTTAAGTCTAAAAAACAGCCCTTTCATTAGCCTGCGCTGCCAACTAAATCTTCAAATGCTGTAGTTATGAACTCCATTATCAGATGTTAGGCTTGTAGGCTCCCTTGCTGTTTTTGTGACCTCAGGTTTCCAGTGTTCCCTTCTCTTTTAAGTGCTACTATAACGATACTGAGAGCTTACTTAGAGCAAGGACTACAGTACTTTTCACATCATTTGTATTTCATTTTTAAATTTGAAGGCGATTAAAACAACACTCATCTTCTGTGGCTCGGGAACACATTCTAGGTAGGTCAAATGATCTCTTTTTATCATACAAAGCAGACACTGTAGATAAATCAAGTCCTCCCTGTCTGTTTAAGATGCAGCTCACATTGACAGCTAAGCACTGATCTAGAGATCTAAAGATTTAGAAACCAGGCCTATTTTTTAGTCTCTCCCTCTCTCACAAAGTGAATGAGATATTAAGGTTTTAATCAGGTGTTTATTCAGTGCAACTGGATTGTTTGGCTTGGTGGAATGGAGGGGGCTTCTTCATGTTTGAAAAATTAGAAGAAGGCAAAAGGACACAAGTTTTATGTATGATTTATGATTTTTGATTCATATTTCTTGAAGAATGCTACTTTGAATCACTGGATGCTGGCTTTGTACAACTATGTATTGCCAAAACATTTCCAGTTTCCAGAGTTAAAGAATAAACCTCTTTTCGAAGCACTATAAAATCTGTGTAAAGAAAATTAATGGACTCCAAGCACTACTGGTGGCATGAGTGACTATCAAGACAGACAAAAAATCCAAAATTCAAACAGTGAAGATTTTATTTAAATGGTCTTTGACATTAACTGCAATTTGGTGAGCATTCATGGAGCGGATTATCTTGGTCAGGTTAAATAATTACAGAAAACCATATTGAACAGGCAGATTTTTATAGGTTTTTTCTTTTGTTGCTTTAACTATTCATTGAGCCTACTCATCACTGTTAGCATTTGGAAATATTCTTTGCTATTTCATGCATGTCTTTCACCTTATTATACTTTCAGCTTCCTCTTTCATGCTTTAATTTACTTAACTAGTAAAAACCGGATTGTTCCGTGCTCCCTTTGTAGCTCTTCATTGGCTTTTGTTTTTCAGTCATGCCTGTTTTCATGGACATCTATGCAGTGCTCAAGAGGAAATTTGGTATGTGTACGCAGGAGTTGGGCTAATCCTAGTATGTTTCTGAGAATGTCTGCAAAACAGCTAGAAAGCTTGTTACTGTGTTCTTTCCTCATTGCATTTTTTCCTTTTTAAATATTTTTTTTGTTCTATCATGAGGTTCAGTATTTAGATTTTTTCACCTCCCCAAGCAGTTTGATTATCAGCTTCTTATAGAACGTGCTTGATGTTTCACGAGTTTAAAAAGAAGAAATGAAGGTATGCATTCCTAACATGACAAATGGAGGAGGATTCTGAATATAATACAACCAGAGAGGAAACTTGTTAATCTTTCAGACTGCACACAAGGATGTGCTGTCTTCATTTTCAATGGCAGTTGTTGTCAAGTGCATTGCAGAAAGCCCACCAGCCTTCCAAAGTTGAGACTTTTTATTTTTGCCAAATCTCACATAAGCAAAGACACCTGGGCTAATTATCCATTTTCGTCAGCCATCATTCCCTTAGTAAATTCCTTCAGACCATCTTCTTAAAAAAAGACAGACAAACAGACAAAAAAAACAAAGCAGATTCTAGATCTTAACTAGGGCTTGTGATCAACACTGTAAGTATTAAAAAGAGGTATCCCTTGGGAAGTGAATATGCGTGAAAATGAGCTTTTGCAAAGGCAAAAATGTGCAAGTTTTTTCCACAGTTCAGCAATATTACAAGGCAACACATTCACACTGAAAACAAAATTAAAAACATCTTAGAAATTAAAAAAAAAGGTCAAATCCTTCATTTTTAATTGAGTAGAGAGGAAAAACTACTTACATGCTGATTGGGGCTGCAAGGGTATACCTTGAAATACTGATAGAGAACCCCTCCATCAAAGATTCATTTGCAAGATTTGGAAGAGCCCTAGACTGAGACCACAAGGTATCACTGGGGAGTTTGGTTTGTAAAAGTAAAATCTATAGGATCTTCCATCTATACTCTATGGGCTCTGTCAAAACCAAACAATGTTCTCTTACTTACTGAGCTTGTGGTTACACTATGATTTTCAAGAACCTATGTACTTGTGGTAACCCATAAAAAAAACCCAACACAAACACTCAGTACTTTTGAGGGCTCAGGAACCTAATCAGAGTCAAACCCTGTTATGCTGGAGGTGTTTAATAGATGCACAAAGCATTTATGTAATTTCTTTTTCAAATGATCTATCATTGCAAGGTTTGACGGACTCCAGCTTTCACTTTCCAACTGATTGCTTAAAACTCCACTACACTGACTGTCTAGTCACTTGACGTTTGTGAATTATGCAGCAGGCAATCACAGTGCACACTGAGTGGCTAATCTGCCATGAACTTCACTCTCAGAATCTCTGAGAGGAAAGAAGTGTGAAACAGCAATTGGCATGAGAATACAACCATAAATTAAGTAACATTAAGTTGATTATACAAAGTAAGGTAGACAAGGACACTGCCTACTGCAAATCGTACTGCTTTCTAGCAAGCAATTTCTGTAGACTAGGAAAGCAATGGTATACTGCACAGGATTTGGTGCTGGTTTTTTTTGGGGGGGAGGATTGAGGAGTGGAAATTGATCTTCTTCATTAGTGATTCTCACGTTTCTCCTGTGAGAATAATTCTGCACTGGCATATCGCTATCTCATCATTTGGATGAATTCTATATAATTAGTTTTTAGTAAGTCTTCATGAAATCTAAATCTTTAATCACCATTGATGGCTTTCTCTGAATTCCTTCCAACTTTCTGGTGCCAGGTTGTCCAGGATTAAAACCAACTCCTTGCAGCACTTGCAAAGGACAGCTTGCTCCTGAGATCTGTGTGTATTAATACAGGATGATCCAGTAGGAAAGCTGTTAGACTGGGCATAGTTTCTGAATAATTGGCCAACAAAATGTGGACTATAACTTACATTTGAATTCTGATGCATAAACTCTGTAATTCGAGAATGTGAGGCTTTCCCAGCTTCAATTGAATTAATATTGATAAAAAGGCATTTATAGGTCAGAGAGGCTAACATTACTGCTTAGTAAGAATACACCTCATGCATTCAAATGTTCCACTTACACCAGTGATAAATAAATGGAAGAAAATAGTTAACAGCAATGAATTATAGTATATAATGTTGTATCACATAAAGATTTCTGTCAACTGAATGTTAATTTTCTTTCACAGACCTTTTAACACGAACAGCACAAATCCTTAAAGGAATCAGCTAGAAGCCTCTGTCTATCATAAAAAATGACCATATGCTTCCATCCCCATTGTTAACTGTGCTGCATCCCTTACACTTCATCTTCTTTTGCAGCCTTTAATGAAATACCTATTCAGAAATCTGTATGGCTATGGTTTCCCATGCTCTGCAGGGAGCTGACTATATTAGTACTTCAGGTGAATCCCAAGGGAAAATGTGGCAGCTGAGCTGGCTGCATTAGACTGTAAGTCAATGCAGTTTGGCTGTTGTTAATTTGAATTTTGTATAAATAATTGAAGCAGTAAGCACTATCCTACAAATGTCAAGTACAGAAATGGACTGAGTGAGCATCTGTGAAGTTGTGATGAGGGGAGGAAGAGTCCGTACAGTGTTGAGCATGTACAGTGTTGAGACTTGACATTTTCTGAGAGAATAACAGAAATAACGTAATTTGTATAGCAGGTCACTACAGCCTTTCCTCCACACTTGTTTTTGGCAGCATCAAGGGCATGAGGCAATATGGGGAAGATTACATCCCAATGGCAGCCACTCTATGGTGGAAACAAGCAGAGGAAGAAAAGCAGTTCCACAGCACCCTCACTTGTCCTGAAGAACGTGCAGGATGTGAACGACAAGAGATGATTTTAGAGAAAGGCAAGAGCTGTTTTCTTTCCTCTGCTATACACATCTTTGGAAACGAAGCATTGCAGTTTTGATCTGAGTGCTTCTGAAAAAGAATTCTTTGATGTTGGTATAGATGCAGGCATCCATGGATATCTACCTTACCAGTACAATCTGTCTTTCCTTCCTGTAATCTCAGTTAAGCAAACCACTCTTTCTGATAATGGCAAGCAAGTGTTGAAGTTAAATAGGTGTATGGGTCTTGCTGAATTTAATGTTTGGCACACAATTAAATGCCTTGCTGACACTAGAGGTAACCATTCCTGAGGCCACAGCAAGTGGTGCAGAAGCTCCTGGAGCATAATAGCAACTACAGAGCAGATTTCCTGGCTGCAAACAGCTTTGGGGAGTACTCTTTTTCCCTTTATCCTCAAAGCAAATCCATGCTGTTTATGCAGCTTTTCAAAGAGAGAGGATTAGCTCTTGTACTTGCAATATAGCTAATCATTTTTTTAAGCAGTGGGCACAAGATTATATTTGAGGTAACATGCAGGAGCTAGATTATACTGAGATGTTTGGGCAGAAAAGTAATTCTTCCATTTTGTAAACAAAATGAATAGCTATAACCATAGATCAATCTCTTCTAAGGGAAAAAATACTAGAATTCTGCAAAGATCTCCCACAAATTCAGTTAAGTGAAGCCAACTTGCTATTCTACACATGAACATAACTCATCTCAAGCTAAAGACTGGATGTCTTGTAGTATTTGCCTAATCACATAAATGTGACTAAACATTGCTATCACTGTAAAAAACTTTTTAAATATCACCACTCTGCCACTCATGTTGCATATGTGAGTAACCATAATGCCTTTATTCTTTAAGAGAATGAATAAAACATGCTGTTTATTGAAGTGACATAGGGGCAGACCGTCTCAGGCACTCAAGTGAAAAGATGACCAGCATAAGAAAAATGAACATCACATTAATGGTTTATTAACTCCCTTGAGAGTGCTTTGCAAGCCACCAGTCAAAACTCCTCATTACTAATTCAGAATTTTTCTTGCAGTTGCCTGAAAATATACAAGTCCCAAAATATAGAACAAGTGCTTACCTTTTTCATATGCCGTTGTTAGGACTTACTCTTTCTTTAAAAGAGGTCTAAGATCTCTTGTTTCAGATACATATTCTTATTGTATAACACTACACCAGCTACAAGGGTGTATCTCACTTTCTTTACAAGCATGCAATTAGGCATAATCAAACCATGGAACAGATCGCAAAAGATTTGTGCAGGATGTTTTTATACTACTCGTATTATTTATTTCTGTATAATACGAATACATATATGAGTATGATTTAGCTAAATACAGAATAAAAACCTATACTCCTTTAAGTAAGATTATGCAATTTCCAAGGGAAATTTCATTTACATACAGTGTATGAAAAACATACTTATTTTATGAAAGGAAATAATTTATGTTCTTTTACCCAGAGTAGTTGAAGAGAATGCTTTACTATGCAGAGGAATGGTGTGTTTTCCCCAGTTTTTAGAGGCAATTAGTACCTTAATTAGATACCTGACCTTTAATATTTTCATTTCTTTTCCTCAGCTGCATCAGGTGCACACCCCTCCCATAATTACTTTGCCCTGCAGACAGCTCATCTTTTTGTCCTTGATCATTCACAGGTACAAGTAACAACTAGAAAAGTGAAAGTAACAAGTGGTGAAAAAATATGTATGCAAAATTTAGAGGAATTATGCTGGTGAAGTTGATTTGATATTTAAATGTTTTCAACATGGAGTTGAAGTGGTGCACCTCTTTATATTCTAGTCATACATGTGAGGGCTTTTGGCAGGGTAAGAAGGAGGTGTTAATCCTTATTTTCCCCCATATCTTCTTGATAATTAGGGAAGTATTGGATGTACACTTAGAGCCTTTGGAGTAGTTTGATGAGACATAATTCAGAGTCTAATAAGAAATATATATAATACTGGAATCTCGATGTTCTAGTTTGTATTTTCTTTCTTTTTACTCTATGGGATGGACATAGAAATATATCACCCAAAATATATATGGGACAATTCACCACAAAAAGAAACCTTTTTTTTTTTCTGTGGTGAAACCTTTTAGAAAGCAGAACCATACAAATCTCTGCCTATTCACATAGCATTTGCTAAAATGTCAATTAATACCAACAGAAGGCAAATAAACTAAGAATGTGCTTAAGAAGAAAAAAAGCAAAATATGTTTTTTAATCATAAAACATGAAATTACAAAAGGTACTGGAAAATAAAACTTCTTATATTACAGGGCTACTGGAAATGAAACAGCTTTTAGAACTCCTCTGACGGCATCAACTGAGGAGCAAATTCTTAAACACATCACAGAGCATCCAGAAGAAACCAATTACGGTTCAAGCAAGAAAATCTAATTGCAATGAGTCATTGCTTAACAGTCTGGGAGACGGGATACTGTGCTTTAGGAACATCAGGGTTTGTGTTTCCCTGGCCTAAGGTAACAAGCAGCTCTCCAGCATCAGAAAACTACTTTCTTGGCAGAATTTTCTCCTTGTGCTTTTACAGAGCTGGAGCCCAAGGTGGCAGTGTTACCTTCTGGGATTGCCCTCTGCATCCCACAAGGGAGGCAGAAGTACCACCACACAGTACCGGGCAACCTCCCACCAACTGCTTGAGATAAGGTGCCTTTTCAGGGAGTTGACTTGTCCCTCCGATGAAGGCAGAAGCATGTTTTCTCAGAAAGAATTCTGGTCTCTAATACTTTTTCAGAAAACATGCTCATTAGAGAACTTCTCAAGCTAATTATTAGGCTCAGTACCATTCTGAACCAAGAACGGGGTGGGGGAGGATGGACTGGGGGAGAAAGATAAAGCCCATTTTCTTAAAAGCAAGCTTGATCCTGTATTTAAATAAAGCCATCACTTATTTTCTTAAAATATATGATCTTGTTAACAAGCTTACACAATGGGTAAAGCAGTATAAAAACACCTTTACAATCCACTGGGAGATACAACTGTGAAGCAGCAAGTTTACTTTTTATAAACACGTATTTTCAAGTAAATCTGGCGTTGCTTTTCCATCCAAACTTTAGTAAAGATTTCAAGCACTATGTTCTTGCTCTATTTGAGTCAAGAGAGTGGTTTAAAAGTATTTTAATGACCTGCAGCATCTTTCTTGTTTGTTTGTTTGCTTGTTTATGGTGTTCACATCGTGGAAAGAAAGGAAAAGTCTGGTCTGTAAACCATCACAGCATATATCATCAGCTCCACTAAACAAGCCAAGACAGACCAGGCAAAATTCAAAAGATAGCTCAGCATCATAGGAAAGCTTGAAAACAGAACTCGGGAGCTACTCTGTTTGACTGCCCTGAAATCATCATGGCAAGCAGTCTGTTCTGGAAAGATAAAGCAAACTGTGTTACTTCTGCTCAATGTTAATTCAAGCTAGGTGGAAAATGTAGCAAATACCAATACGAAGAGCCCAGCACTAATGACAGCATCACTTTAACAAATTTCAGCCACCTTTAGCATCTATACTTGAGGTTTTCTTACAAATATTGGAAAGGAGGAGGGGGAGTGAGTCACCTTCTGAGGGTTCCCATTTTCCGTGTTTGCTATTCAGAGACGCTAGACAACAAATACAGACTAGAACCCTAATTTTTATACAGCTATGCTTAGCTCACCTTTGTTTCTACCTCAGAAAAAAAAATCTGAAGAAACATGAGGTTTAAGAGGATAGTTCTCCAATATTCAATAAAAATTTTGTTGATGAACCCGATTCATTTATAAAAATTAACTTCATAAAAGAGTAAGATATAATAAAGGAGATCAGAACTGCTATTAGTAGTAGTCCTTTATCACTGGCAGTTGGCAGCCAATAACAATACTGTCAATTTCACAAGATTTTAAATTAAAATCTAGGGTTTTATTGGAGATGTATAGGATATTTGTCTCAAAAGCATTTTTTAAAAACAAATTAACATATCAGGTAGAAGTATGATTCTGGAATCTCTCCTTTTTAATTTTACTTTTTAGTGCCTGTTTTAAGCTACTAATAAGTTTCTACCATATGAGAAAAACCGGAGGAAATTTAGCACACCTGTATTCTTGTATCTTACAAGGGGGGAATCTCTGGAAACACTTTATTATCAAAGCTGGTCCTCCTTTAGCTCAGCGAAACGAGCTATTAAAAACTGGGAAAACAGACTTCAGAAGAAGAAACTGATTTTTACTGCTTGTAGTGAAAATACGTATGGCTCTTATAATTACATATATAATGACTATAAAATAGCTTTTGGTTTATGTATTACTTATGACACTAATAACATTTTCCCTCTGAAATCCTCAAATTTTGTATTTCTTTAATCCACTAAGAAGGTCTTCTTATTTAATTGAATTAGGTCTGTAAATAAGACTTTTTGTCACTTCAGTAAAGAACCCACTAAATAAAAAATAGAAACAAAAGAATCATATCAGTATGATTTTGACACAGAAAGGAGCTTAAAACAGCTACTAGTAGAAGAAGAACTTGTATCTTGGTTTTTTTTTCATTTTGTAAGCATATATTCTTGCTGTGTGAACAACATTTTGCAATTTTTAAAAATAACTCTGTTAGTAAAGAAATGTTAAAAGGTGCACAAAACCAATTATTTTCTTCTAGTGGGTTTTTTGGGTTGTTTTTGTTTTGGTTTTTACAGGTTATTTTGTTGTTGTTGTGAGGGGTTTTTTAAGAAATCAGGTGCTTTTAGCAAATGCCTCCTGTTATTTTTGAAGTCAAAATTGGAAATTAATGTCAAAATATTCAATAAGCACAGCTGCAGCATGATTCTAAGACTACTTCTGCTTCAAACAAACAAACCGTAGGAGTAAGTTCACAACATCTGAATTGGATCCCCAATGCTGCAAAACCTGTGCACACGCCTCCACCTATCAACATAGGAGCAGTTGTACTGCCAGCACAGACAGACTGGATGGTGACAATGAATCTGTATCAGCTGCATATGAGCCAAAGGCTAACACGCTATATTCCTTTCAGATGTTTTCAACAGTGACAGACTAAAGAAGAGCTAATATTCCAAAGCCCCAGACACCCGCAAAATTGATGGAGAAAAGGATAATTGCTAAGAATATGTTATCAGCAAAATATGCATTCCAGCTTGACAAGGCACAAACATTGTCTGCATTCAGCAGGTCACACACTAATGAGATTGCCTCTCACAGTTGCAGTTGATAGGGGAGCAGAATATTTCTCTAATTAGGTTCACTGACTAGGGGCCTATACTGTCTTCTCAGCATTAGCAAGTTGGGAATGCCACAACCTTCTGCATTGAAAGGAAGTGAGATATCTTCCTTACTCCCCACATATCCAAAACAATTATACATCAGGAGGATCTCCACCACTTCATCCATTCATTCATGAAGGGTAATTACTTCAGTCTGTCATTTTTACAAGCCTTGAAGTTACTAAAGGCAAGCCTTAGGCAAGTCAGATGTATATCACTGACAACAGTAATCTACTTGATAATATTTACTAAATTGTTCTCTTGCCTTTTTCCAAGTCCTCCTTGCTAGGGGGTCATAATGCATTTATACTTAAGAAATACTGCTTCCTACTGCAACATAAGTACTGATAAAACATTTCCAGAGAGCCCATAGTGTCCATGCCTAATTCAGCCTCTTCTCTCCTAGAGCCTAAAAATTTAAATGGACAGTGACGAGGCTATTTTATCTGTAAACCATGCTTACAGTGTCCAACCACATAAGCCCTGTATCCTGCAACCACACTGAAACATACTAATACTTGAACTCAGGTGGAAAATCTGATATTCAGATGCTTCTGAATGAGCAGGCAGCAGCATCCACAAGTCAGGACCTGTTTGGGAATCAATCCTTTGGCCTCTATTTCAAAGGGCACAGCATGACACTTACGACAATGTAATGACTGGTTAAAGCTACACAAACTGGCTTCATTAAGTCTTTATTATTATATAATCATGTTGACAGGAGGTTGTGGTTGAGACTGAACTTCATACAAACCACAGGAATGGCAGCATAGCACATTAACGTTACCTGAATTTTGTTACAAAATCTGTATTTCAATAGTATGTACTTTTGCCAAAATTCAGCTGTTTGGTTTGAAAATTTCCTCACTAGTTTCTGCATTAAGTGCAGAGAGCTGTCAAAGAACACAGCCCCATGCATGGAAGCCTAAGCAATGAATTTCTGAGGAATCCGCACCTTCAATTTTTGTCTTTGCTAACATACTTATTTGATAATGCTATTTTGACAATGCTCTTTTAATATGACTGCATATGTGTCAAGACATGATTTTATATAAAAAAATTGGTAACTAGAATGCTACTGGTTTATAAATAATATGTAGTCCTGAAAATGCAAATTTTGTTGGTCTCTCACCTGCAAGGTACCAAAAAGTAGTCATGCAACACCACACTGGTTACTAAATCCATTCATAATGTACAGCAATTCACATGTTTAAAAACATGTCAGGAGAAGAAGAAAGCACTGCTGCTCAAGTTTACTAAATAATTACATGTAATTGAACTGCTTCAGGACACCGATTCTCCTTACAGATTTTTGAGGGTTCCTCCTAAGTACCCTACTCTGCCTTATGCTAGAAATGTTAAAAATGCCTCCCTAGATTAAATTCTAAATATTTATTAGTAGAAAAATGTAATTCACAATGAGATTAAAACAGATTGAGAAATGTGTCAATCAGTTTCAAGAACAGTTTTGCTGGGAAAAAATAAGCAAGGGCAGCCACAGTCTTTGTGGAGCTTGTGATGCAAATAAGGGCATAAAAATTAGATCCTACTTTTATTTTATGGAAGCAATAGTAGTATTCTTTTTTAAATTATCAAGAACATATTATCATATTAGCGAATGAAAAAAAAAAGCATCCAAACCTGACATTTAAAAAGAAATGGAAAGTATTACTGATTAATTTTTTAATGAAATTGGTCATGTATGACTTCATCGAAACCAAGAGATTAATTTCACTCATAGGGATTATCTGAAATGAGGTTTTCAATTAACGGTCCCTAGCTGAATAAAACCCCTGAGGAGACCTTAGTCTGTGTTACACTATACTACACAAATAAACTTGGCAAAAGCTGAAAAAGCAGAAAGACAGAGGTCCTCTTTGGTTTATCAAAGGAAACCTATTGTCTGTGAAAGCCTTTTATTTATGAACTGTAATTTGAAAACTGCTGTACAGTCTCTTCACTAAGATAATTATATGCAATGTGGCTACTTTGTAGCACATTGATTTTTTTAAAAAGTACAGGCTTCTCTCAAGTTTCCTTTCAAACCTGAAAATAAAGGACTTCTGTTGCCACACATATCTCTCATAAGTGCATCACTTTAGCATCAAAGGCCTACGGAAGAGGCATTGGAACATGTGAACACAACTGAACAGCTGTAGTTGCTCTGTACAACCCTGTAGCATCCACTGAATATGGAGATGGTCCATATATGTGTGCCCTTTCAAGCACAGCTTGCTTAAGTGTAACTTCAACTCAAGTTCCTTAGAGAGAAAGTCTGCTCTATATTCCCAGTCTCTGCAAGCACTGAGAGCCAAGTGTTATAGTGTGACCTCCCAAGCAATCTTCCTACAACTCTGTATTGGTTTGGCACAGCCTGGTTTTGGGTAGCTGGGGGGCCGCAAAGTTGGCTCCTGTGAGAAGCTCCTGGAAGCTTCCCACAATGTCCAGCAGAGCCAATGGCTGATGTCACTGAAGGTGGACATGCTGCTGGCCAGAACTGGACATATGAGAGGGGTTGGTAATGCCTCAGTGATGACATATTTAAGAAGAAAATCAAAACAAAGTCTCCAGATTTTGGGATTCTAGTCAGAGAAGAGGAGGAGGTGAGAACATGTGAGGGAAAACAACATGGTGACACCAAGGTCAGTGGGGAAGGAGGGGGAGGAGGTGCTCCAGGTTCTGGAGCCGAGGTTCCTCTGCAGGCCGTGATGAGGACCATGGTGAAGCAGCTGTGCCCCTGCAGCCCATGGGCCCACGGGGAATGCAGAGATCCCCCCGCAGCCCATGGGGGAGGTGCCCACGCCGGAGCGGGTGGATGCCTGGGGGGGGCTGTGATCCAATGGAAGACCCGGTGGAGAGAGAGGGCCCTGCTTCTAGGCTGGAGCAGCCTGGCCTTGGCGGACTGCACCCCGTGGAAGGAGAGACCCATGCTGCAGCAGTTTTGGGAGGGCTGTGTGCCCGTGGGAGGGGCTCACGCTGCAGCAGGTGCGGTTTGGCAGCTGCTCGTGAGAGCGGACCCATGCTGGGGAAGTTCATGGAGAATTGTCTCCTGTGGGAGGGACCCCATGGCCTCACTTACAGGGGAAGGCTCCTCTCCTGGAGCAGCAGAAGGAAATCTCAGTGATGAACTGACCAAACCCCCCTGCCCTGCCTCCCTGTGCTGTCGGTGGGGAGGAGAGAGGGGCTGGGGGGGGGGAAAGGTGTTCTAAGGGCTTATTTTACTTCTCATTATCCTTCTCTGATCCTGTTAGTAATAAGTTCACTTCACAACTTAAGTTGAGCCTGTTTCGCCCTTGAAGTGCTTCCCCCGGTCCTTATCTCACTTATGAAGCATTTGGTATTTCGTTTTTTCCTTTTCCCTCCTCTGCCCAGCTGTGGCAGGGGGGAGGAGCGAGCGGCTCTTGTGGGTGCCTGGCATTGGGCCAGTGTCAAACCGTTACAAACTTCTAAATACTTTTATTGTCAACTGGGTTTAGAAATTAGTTTGTTTTTAAATTGGGTATTCCCCTTAAGTAGGCAGCTCTAAATCCAGATGCAACTGAGAAAGGCAGCCACAAAAAAAACTGTGAGAACATGTTGCTGGAGGAAGAGTTCATACATTTTTCACAACTTCAGTGCCAATAATCACTTGCCACTTTCCTCCTTTGCAGCCTCAGGATGACCAAGTCTTAGACTTCAGTTTTAACACTTCTCAGAAGATGTATTGTTTGGGGTGTCATCATGTCTACCTCATTTAAACACCTTCAAGATTAGTCCTTAAATATAATTTTGATTACATAATTTACTGGATTGCATGAACAGTGCTTTTTGAATCTTTCACAAAGAGCAAACATCCAGTTCCTTGCTGTTTTATCCCAACTCCCCATCTCCTTCTCTGGATTTTCCTGTCTTGATTCCATTCACCTGATCTCCTCCTTCCACTGCTTACAGCAAGTGGAACATTTACAACAGATAGTTCCGAAATGCTTAGAATTAATTGTAGGGTGTCTTCAGTCATCTTCATGGATAATAGAAAGTACTTTGTGTAAGAGCAGGAGAAAAATAATATATAGAGAAAATTACAGAGAAACATTCCATTTAAAATTGCTGAAAGTTACAAATGTTCTTGACAGACATCAAGATAATTTGTAATAATTTTCATAAAGACTAACTCCCTTTTTGTATGGCAGTGTTACTGTTTCCTGAAGATGACTTAAATCCACTGAATACACTGACTGTTCAGAACAGTCCTCAAAAGTAGTCATGGTCCTTACTGTGCTTGTTCATGGAATAATCTTGTTTAGCTCCTCCTTAAAATAAACTTCTGTGTTGTGAAGAAGAATGAGTAAGAAAATAATCTGTAAGTGTAAAGAATTTACTAGATTTAGTTATGAGAACTTAATAGGAAGATAGTGATATGTGTCATTCTACCATTAAGAGCACTGGAAACAAAATATGTCCACCGTTACTTTTTCTTATATATTTTTCAATAAGATACAGAGATAAGTATTGATTTATTGATTTTGAATCACAACATTAAATAAAAACACTTATAAATACTCATCTTTTCAAAGAGCATGTGCAGCATAGGAAACATTATTTTTCTGCTAAAGATATGATGAAGAGGATACAAATGAAGTATAAACCCCAGTTCAGGCTATGAATTTGTAACTGGCAGCCCCCTTATTAGTTAATATGCTATTTCAACCACTTGTAAACACAGATGTGGTTTTCCACATAAAAAAAAAGAAAATTTGTTTTTTCCGTTAATGGGTGTTGCTCTAAGATAAATTTGGTAACAATTAGTGAAAATTATTACAATTTTGATAAGCAGAATACTTAGGTACTCAGACAGTATTTACTACGTCTTTAAGTTTTAAAACCTTTTTAGGTTGCATGAAGCAATTGAGGTTTAAGTATACTTTAATTATATTACCAATTCTGGGCCCCAAATATCAAGCTTCAAATTCTTAATCATGCAAGTCATATAGAAAACCTCCTGTCAAGTTTTCAATATGCTGTAAATCATTTTCCAAATATTTGTTAGTCAACTGCAGTACCTTTCATGAGCTTTCACATTGCATATACATATACAGCATTTAGTAGAAAATGTACTCTTTAAAACTTATCAATTCATTTGCCAGTCTTTAAAGGTCAGAACTTTTTTCCCCGATGTCAATTCCAATAATTAAAAAGAAATAAAAGCCATGTCAAGTGCATATCCTTAGCAGACATTCTTGTTAACCAACTCTACAAAATTTCCATTAACTGAAATGCAGGAAATTCTCTGACATTTCTTACAAAGCACCCTACTTCCTTCCCCTCCCATCTTTTCAACTCTGATATACTTTCAACAATTCCTTGAGATTGTGAACTGTCTGCAGTCAAGATATTAGTTATGAGGTCAACACATAGCAGAAGGCCACCTGGTTAGCAGCAAAGGCTGACATTTTCTTTGTGTGAATAGTGGGCTTCCCTTTATTTCAATGTTAACCATTGAAGCATCTTGAATGTCCATCTATGATCTGGGACTAAACTTTAACATTTTAAACTCCTAAGAAGCCAATAAATTGACTAAATTCCTTGTTTTTTCTTTGTTAAAAATGATGAACATAGATCATCTATATCAGCAATCATGTACATATGTGAGACTACACATATAAATGTACATTTATGGCTTAAACATGCCATATGTGTTTATGTTCCAGTATTATCATGGGGTTTGTGCAACAAGTTACCAAAGATACAAGTATCTCTTCTTAATTGTCTTCAAGATGACCCTGGTTGGGTAGAGAGGTTGGACCAGATGACCAACAGTGATCCCTTCCAACATGCCCCATTCTGTGAACTGATAATCTGAACAGCTGCCTAAGACTATGAGGCTTTTTAATCCTTTAAACAGTGATATGCTTTCACTGCATATCCTGACAGCAGGAGGTTTCAAAGCACTTGCTGCAAGTCCTAGTTCACGAGTTAGAGAAAACAAGACCTGTCCTTCATTATTGAAATTTTGTGTTTAAGAATTTATAAGCAAAATTGGCCTCTCTGGCTGGAAGACTAGTAATGCTGGGGGGTAGTACTCGCTAAATGGTGTTGCCAGTAGTGGTTGGGAGAGATGAGTAGATGCACACAGGAACGGAGGTACCATAACTGTACCATGAAAAATATCAAGAGGAATGGAATATGTTGTGTTTGGCCATATGTATTAGAGATACATTACTGCTCCTGTTGTATCCTTGGCTTCCATACAAAACAACCCTGAAAGGCAAATTTATCAACTACAATAAACCAGAAATCTTACTCTGGAACTGAATGGTTCAGTGTAATGTAATAATACATAGAAAAGCAAAGCATAAAAATGAAGTCTGGAGTCTGACTGCAGTGGTATGCTATTCAAAAAAGACTGAGTGCATAGTCCCATTCCAAATGATAGCTATTGTAAAAGGAAGTGTATTTGTTTTATCCCAAGTAAACTTAAACACTTATTACTATCCCAATGAATAGACTAACATGCTTCTTGGAGAAAAACCTACAGCACTTCTGTAACTCCAAACAACCTGCTAAAAATAGTTTATAATAATGTAATAAAGGACTGTACCACCATGCATATGCACAAATGCAATACAAAATTGCATAAGCTACCTTAATTCACGTCTACATGACTAGCTTCATATTCATGATATCATTTCTTTAATGCCATTTTACTGCATTTGATACTGTCCATTTCATAGCAGCCCTCGGGACTAAACAAAACTAGTGAATGGTATGGGCACAGCACACTGAGACTGAGTAGGCAGACTGTAAGTAGAGACATATTTTCTATTTCAGATAGAAGACTACTCCTATAAATGCTGATGCATTTACTAAAACTTGTCACAAGTGTGAAAACTGGAAATAGGCACAGGATTGGAGCCTAAATGGCTATGACATGGTTTAAGGATGCGGTGTAGTGGTGGACTTGGCAGTGCTGGGTTAACAGTTGGATTTGATGAACTTCAAGGTCCTTTTCAACCATAACAATTCTATGACATAGAGGACAAAAAGAGAGGATTTTTTTTTTCTGATTTTTTAAAAAAAATTTTTGTATTTTTTTCCCTATTTCACAGGAGAAGAACATGCACAGATCTAAACGTGTACCACAAAATCAGGGAAGTCTATGGGGGAGGCAAGATTTGAACCCAGATATCTTTCCAGTTCCTCAGTCACAGGTTTGTTTTCTTGAGGTGTAATCTGCTAATCAAAGCTTGGGATAAATCCGTTACAACACTGTATCCAGGAGCATATTCAGCATTAGCAAGCTAACTTGAAATGGGTACACCTTAGAAATACCTCAAATCTCAAAAAAATCTCTGTGAAAGAGTCATTATGTTTCCCAGTATTATTAGATAAAAAAAGATTTTTTTTTTTAGTGTTGTGATGCAGCATAGAATATTTCAAAAATTAAAACAGCTATTCAACCATCATTTTAAATCTCACTAAATATCAAATTGCTTCATCTTTAATTGGGTACCTGCACAACAGCATAGCATTTTAACACTGAAAACCAAATCAGACAGCCTTGACTTAGCCTGCAACTCAGCTGTCTGTGCTGTACATGATGAATCACTCCCTATTTTGAGCAGCTTCCCACACATTGAAACTTGCATTCATAAATTCACATTAGGCAGTTAATGGGACAGAATCGGGGTTGCTATGGCAACAGTGTGATGTGCCCTATCACTTAAGTGAGAAAATGAACACTAGTAATTATCACCAAGCAAATGGTATTTTTGTCTTTTGTATACAATATCTTCTCAATGTTTTACTTTAGCTAATGAATGGATTTGTGATTTTCTACAAAGGTAGAATAAAAACCAGCCAACGTATTGCCTGATCTTGTACTAAAAGTGAGTCAGAATACGTCTCCAAGCACAGCTCATAGGACTTACGTATTTGCAAACAATATTGACAAGATTATAATGACATTAGGAAACTACCGGTCTGAGTTCTACAGCAGGATGCATCAGATGAAATTCACAGGGTGAAAAAACAGTCTCAATGATGCCTTCAATCTGAAATCAAGATTAGCTTCATGTCATGAAGCCCAAATAGTCATAAAGAACATACAGTATTTATTTTTCTCAATAGGATTGCAACAGATATTCCGTATTGGAGCAAAATGCAGTCAAAACCCCTTTGTGCACTTGCTTTCCCTTCTGAAAAGGTCAGACCCCCCCTAATAACATCTCTTGTACTTAAAAGGACAGATGCAAGCAGAATACATCTGGACCAATATTCAAAAATTAAATATTGCTAAAGCCATAGTTTTATGATATGTGTTATGTTTCTTTTTGTTCAACGTATAAATTTAAAATCTGCACTACTTATTCCAATATGCAAAGACAAAAGATATATATGTATGTTTACATTTAAAGTCTCTACCTCCCACCATTGATCTGAGTCCCCTTTAATCTCCAGGGGTCTGAAGACATGGTCTTTTACCCACTTTCAATGTATCAGTAGATAATTTGAAACTGTCCCTATTTACATGGCTGTTGAGTACAGCAGCTCTCATTTTATCTTAAATAGCCTGAAAGAACAGACTGTCATTCTCTGAAACTGCCAGTGACCCAGTGTCTTAGAGTTTAAATAAACATAGTGGTGTAACCTCCCTTCTGTCTGGCAGAAAATTCAGGTATGATTATTCAAAGGATTTTTAAAGGGCCTGTCATGAAAGTACTCAAAACTGAAACATATAGCATATCTTTAAATTTCTGGATCTGTATGATTATATGATAAACTGCCTTTTTCTGATGAGTTTAGGGATGGTAATCAGGTGCAAATCCAAAGATGGACATTTAAAGCTGAGACTTAGTGCAGTCCTGACCTAACTTCATAGTCACTGCTACACCAAGAGGTAGATCTGCCTCTGAGAGGCATGAAAGACCGTAAAATGTACATGGAATTCTTTTTCTACCTTTACAGATTCCCAGACTCTTAAAACAGCCCCAAAAGACTGAATTAAGAATTCCTGTCCCAAAGTAGTATCAGCATTCCATAAAACGTAGATAAAGCTCAGGAGAGCCTGAAGAAACCAGGAAAATACTTGAGTGATAAACAATGTAAAAAGGAATAGGAGAGCATGATACCAACACAGAATGAGTAAGTCTGCTATGTCCAACACTGTAAAATAACTGTTAGAAAGCTGTTCATCAGTTCATCAGTGATTTTAGTGCACTATATCTTACTAGATTATTTATATGTTTTCATTAAATAATAGGTTTCTAGATAGCATAAGGTGCATATATTGATAAGTGTGGGGTAAGGGAAAATGAGAGATTAATTTTATTGTCTGTATCTTCAGAGTCTGGAGAAAAGAAAAAAAAACCACAACCAAAAAACCAGAAACATGAACAGGGAGTCAGATATTAACATTAATCCCAACTTTTCACAATACCCAGTTTACTGAACATTCCTATCAAGCTGAATTCTGCACATATACATCTGTGTACGCAAAGACGATCTTCCATTTAACCAGGACTTGTTGGGTTTATTAAATAGAGCTTAGCTGCAGCTGTTCTTTTTTTTTTCTAGCCCAAAATTTTTATCTTCAGGCTTGCAGGAAATATTTTTCTTCAGATTTTTAAGCAAAATAATGTTATTTGCAGTTCTAAATCTGGCTGGGGAGTTAAGGAGATTTAAGGACTACATTTCAGATCAGTAATCTCTATTATGTGACCTTGTGATCAGTGGTATTTTTTAGCCTAGACTGCAATTCCCATGATGTCAGTAGAGACACAGTTTTGACTCTAAACACTCCTCATTGCAGACTTCTTCCTCAGGCAAATTATAATAGTTGGTTACTATTCTTCTGTGTATTTAATGATAAAACCACAGCCACTCAGAAAGGCAGATGATATGAGTTGAATTCTAATGTAGAACATAAGCAACATTTTATAGATGAGAAAGAAATAAATTAAAATAAAGTTGTGGAGTCCCCTGTTTCTACCTCAGTGTAATCATCTCTCAGTTTAGTCCTATATACTACACTTCAACCCACTCAGAAAACTAGAGATAGCTTTTTCTCAGTACGGTTATGAAAAATGAAAATTATTATATTCTGATCTTTCAGAGAGGTAACATTCCCATTTACTGCTCTGAAACCAATGGTCTTAAATTAGGTACTGATTTATATTGTTTTCGTGCTGTCCTCACTCCAACACATGACCAGAACATGGTAAACATAGTAAAGAACAGAACTGAAGGGGTTTTTTTCTCTAATTGTACAAATATGTGTGTTTCTCCCATAAAGGGTTTTACTAAATCACAGAACAAGTCCAAATATTTACCAGAATTTCACCAAAAGCACAGTTACTCACACGTGATTTATAAAATCCCTCTTCATAGTGACCTCCCAAAACTCATTCCCAAACCAAACAGCCCAGCTGGGAGATACCTTCTATTACACTTTTGAGAAATCACTATACAGCTGTTATCTATCAAATCCTGACAACCTGCATAAAATATATTGTCTAAACACTTACTTTAAGAGAAAAATCACTGATAGCAATCTTGCTGTTAAACACAGGGACATACATTTATTTACACAGGGAAAGGTTTTTATACCTCATTTTCTGCTGCTCATAAATTGTGAGCAGAGAATTTAAGAACTTACTTTCTTCATAAATCTTCATTAAAGATTTTATTTAAAAAAAGGAAAAACCTCCATTTAAAGAGCACAGTTGGCTAGGAAATGATGGTACAGTTATAAATAAAAATTATTAGTCAACTGTCACTTGAGAGTATTCTGACTAAATTTACTGTCAGTGCCACAGATAAAGTTTTGTGCCTTTTATTTCTTGGAACGGGAATTGTACTGTGAAAGAAAGAAGAATCATGCACAATGGTCAGGACTTCATTTACAGTAGAAAGGGGGAGAAAGAGGATTTCTGCAGACAGATTAGTGTCTATGTAATCTCAAAATTCCCTCTTTCATATACCCACTGATACTTGTAAAAAGTCAGTGTGAACTTACAGCTTTCTACCAGCAGGGTTTACATCAAACCAGATATGGTCTGTACTTCCATAACTAGCATAAATCAAATGGACTCCACATTGTCTCCTCATGCTCATGCAAAGAATGCCCATGTCTAATCTAAAGTGCCATCTTTAAATGATCTCAGACTATACAGGTGACTATAGATTAATAAATGATATTTTCTTTAATTTCTTCATATCTGGATCAAATATTTTAAACTGATTAGCTGTTCTAAAAATCTCCTTTTTTTTTTTT
>VZRQ01000586.1:1648401-1686622 GCA_013397975.1 Machaerirhynchus nigripectus
CATTTCACCTCAACTGGGCAACTGGGCTTGAATCAGGGCTTGCTTAAGCCGTATGTCTGAAAACAAGGTATTTGTAATCAAAACCAAAGAACATCAAGTCCTCACTTTCTCCACAGTTCTAAAACTAGGACACACTGAGAATTGTCGAGATCCTCCCCCATAATTTCTTCTAGTCTAACAGAAGCACTCACCTCTAAGGATGATGTGTCTATTTAAAAGCCAAAAGCACAGAGGGTTGTAGAGGAACTACCACCATTCAGGAACAACTGGGTTTTGATCTTCAGGGTAGTGTAGAGGGAAACATTTTTGTGCTAACAAGCTTTTGTTGTACTCAAATGCGCTTAAAAGTTAGCAGAAACATACCGGACCTTCTACCAAATTGTCTCTTCCTTGGCAGAATCTGGATAGTATTAGTACAGGGAGCAAGCATCTATTATTTTCTAATGCAAATTTTGTTGAATTTATCCCTCTGTGTCTTTTGTTTCCTGAAGTTTAAACCATTAAGCAATATTGAGCAACATGGACAATTTTTAAATCCATTGCTAGGATTTTGACAGGAACAAAGTTTACACCAATGAAAACACTTCTGACAATCCCATATCCACATGATATTATGTCTTAAATCTTGAGAAAAGACAAATCACTAAGTGAGCAACATTAAAAGCACTTACTTTCATGCTTTACATAAACATCATGTACAGTTCTGTGCCAAATACATGTTATCTTGCGATAACATTAGATGTGTGCAACAGACACAGTTGACATCTTTACACACCCGAAGGTACTTTCACTTACATAACAAACAAAAACTCAATGAGTTTAAGTAAGAGTACTTATCATAGCTACAAATAGAGAAATGTGCATAAATCAAGCATATGCCCACAGCATACCTATGTTCCAGCAAGTGCATATTATGAAAATTAAATCTCTTTAAATACTAAGGAAAAGTTAACTATCAGTAGAGAGACTGAAGGGCAAAAGGTGCAAAAAGAAATTTCTACTGCTGTGAGAGTCAATGAACCTACAGAAGAGAAGGCAAGAACTTGCTATTCTGTCTCCTTGATATCATTATCATAACATGCAAATGAAGATGCAACAAGAGTTGAAGTTGACACATGCACACACTTTAAAAATTTCTACTAAATACCATTTTTCATAGAGCACAAACAATATGATGAACAAAAAAAAAAGCAAAATGATTAAGATTTTCTAATGTAGAAGCAAATACCTGGACTGATGCTCTGCATCCCAGAGGCTCCCTAAAAATTTTGAGACCATCCTACCATACCTACATTTCACTTTCATAATCAAAAATAAGTATGAGGGGAGGAAAAAAAAGCCTCATGAGATCAAGAGGTCAGCTGCAAAGCTATTTAAGCTCTTACAGTTTCTCAGTTGTACACCATACATAGAAAAAGATAACTGAAGTAACAAGCTGAAGAGAGTTACATTTTCAGCCTTTCCTTGTATTCAGTGAAGGAGGTTATTTGATTGAGGGACGTGGTCCTCCCCTGTAAGAATACATAAAACCCACACATGCTGTGCATTTGGTTCTTGTCAAGGAGACTGCTGTATGAAAACATAGGGTCATTTCAAAATGAGACTAACTGCAGCAAAGTAAAAATTAGTTACAAATAGCACATGTATAGTACACGTATTGTACAAATAGCACACTGGTAAATCACCTCGCTCTTCAAAAACAGTAAGATGTTGCTTGCCTTAAAACGCTGCCTTTGAAACAGTAAGCCCACTAATATTGTCAAAACATCTGAACAAAGAAGAATGGAAACAGCAAGTGTTACAAAACAAAGCTTCTACAAAAAAAAAAGTAATGGCCTTGAAGAATAAGAGGCTTTTAAGAGGGCAGAGAGTTGATTCACCGAGGATGTAAGTGCTCAGATAAAACTAACATTTGGAGAGCTTTTGTTAGGTTAAAAAAGTCCCCTATTACTCACCCCCCACATTGGGATTAAACAATTCCTTGCTCTGAGAAAGTTGTCCCTGAGTGTATACAGAACAGAGGACCTTTCAGCCCTGTTTCAAGGATGTTTAGGAGCAAAAGGTTGAGCAGGGGACAATAAAAGGAGGGGAACAGAGAAACAGAACTGAGTACACAGACTGGGATCCCTGGAGCCTTGACTCCAAACATAGTGCAAGATCAACTCCCTCCTCTGAAACCAACTGCTGTAACAGGAGAGGCAGAAAGAAAGTGAACCTTAGACTTCCTACCTTCAGCTAGGATAGAGAGGATCTGTCCTGAAGTTCTGACTCAGCACTGAGTGCCTGCCTCGCTGCTGGAGCAGACATGGGGGAGCAGCACCACCACATCTGCCTGAAATGGAACTTTTGCACTAAAAATCTTCTCTGTCCCTTACACAGAATTCCCTGATTATTAATTCTGGAAATGCTGCATTTCTGTACTGTCCATGTCTGACTCAGCACAGTGGGTCTGCAGCCTAGTCTAATAAGCCTTTCCAAGGCATTTTTGCAATTGCCTCTACCTTACTGCTGCTTCTGAAATATGAAAAGGTGAGGCACTAAGAGGTGTTATAGTAGACAGGGAAGGAAAAATCTAGAGAGAATTTAGGCAGTCCTGAACTACAAGACACTTTGGGCAAAATCTAGAGCGGCCCAAAACTGACACAGGCAACTTTGCAGGTCATAGCCTTCACTGCAAATCCAGAATGGGCCTCTCTACCCCAATGCTACTACAGAGCACTGTACCAATGTATGCAGTTTCCACAGTAAGCCTTAGAATAAGGCCTTAGTTACTTCTGTTCATTAAAGAAGGTGTTCTGACTGAGGAAGGACCTGTACTGTTACTTTGATACTTCTCTGTTACTTTCCTTTTAATCCAGAATTGCATTATGAATAAGGTATGTTATAAAGAGAGTTGGTGCAAAGCTCTTCTCTCTCCTACACAGAAAAACTTTAGTATTGGGGGTGTTGGGTGGGTTGTGAAGTGGAAGACCGGGCTGGTCTGCTTCTATCACACATTATTCCCACTCTTTAGGTGCTCTTCTCCCACTCCAATCATCTACCAGAGACTGCTATGTTTCATTGGCTCTGATTACAGCCCCAAATGTCTGTAGCTACCTACTTGGGTTTGCCTATCCCTGGTACCTCATACAAGAAAGCCAAAAGTGGGGCAGAGATATTGACACTGAGTGGTTATCAAAAGACTGATGCACACTTGAGACAATGTCTGATATAAGAGCTTTTAGCTCCGCTCAGCACTAGACAGGGGTATCAACATATGAGTTAGGTACACAAGAAGAAAAAAGCTCTCTAAGTATATTCTCAGTATAGCAGAATGCATTGCATTGACAGTCTACTATGAGGGATCTCTTATTTCACTGGTAAATCACCCAGAAAAATCTGAAATACCTAAAACATAAAATATTCAGACTATGCAAACATAAGCAAACATTTTTAATACTCTTTAGTGTCCTAAATGAAGCCCATGCTTTCTTACCCTGTAGAAATGAGGATTCCGAAGAACAATAGGGTAATTTGAGAGAATTAGATCAAACTAAAAAGACAAAGGGGAGTGTTTATATAAAAATGTCCTAAAGTTAATGGAACATAAATTGGTTAAGAAATCTGATCCTTATGCAGGAGCAATGAAAGCTTTCCATACAACTTTAAAATGTACTCATACCATTAGAAGCAGTTACATCACTGGTTGTAAAACATCACCCTGCAATTCCGGCACTATATGCTTCTCCATATGGCAGCAGGATATGACCAGTTGTCTCAGAAGTCTAAGGAGATTGATAAGTTTAAAAAAAAAACCCTAATACCCCCACATTCCTTTATTATTAAAAATATGTCCAGAGTCTTTAGCCTCAGACTACTTAATGCTAACTATTACCATTATCAATTAATTTGTTCACAAGGTCATTTATGGAAGGTCATAATGAAAAAACCGCAGTACCTATGAAACATCTGTTAAAAATTTCTTTAGAAAGCAGTTGACAGTTTGGGAATCCTTACACAGTCCTAGTATAACTCTAATAACATTTTTTTAAGATCTAATAGAAATATTTAATATATTTACACACACATAATTAATTCATTTAAAACACAGAAACATTATGAACCACTAGAAGAAATTCCAACATAGCATTCACATAAAATCACAATTAAGCCCTTTCTAACTAAAGGTAATTGCTTTGCAACAACTGAAATTAAATCCTTTTAAATTATTTGCATTAAAAAAAAAAATCAATAGAAGCCTCGGGAAATAGAGCACAAAATGTACAGGACACAAAATGATCCTTTCATGTTCTGATTAAGGGTTTGTGGATAATGAGGTATTTGTGAGGCAAGTACAACAGCAATCCAGAGAAACACAAAAATATTCATAATATTTTTAAAAATGTGAAAAGGGTAAAAAAAAATCTTTTGTTTGTTTTTAGTTGCTGGTGTTTCTTGTTTTGTTTTTTAATAAACCAAGGATTTCTGAGGTTTACATACAGACAGAATGGCATATTTGTATGTGAATACCTGCAAATTCTTTCCTCAAGCTACAAGCTCCAGACATAAATTATAAAGGACACATTGGTCTCCCTGAGCCTTGGGGACAGCAATCAGTCTGTCAATGGCAAATAGGAATGACTTGATGAATACAAAATATCTTTCAGCTGAAAGATTTTTTTCAATGTTCAGAAAACACTTGTCAATAGTAATCCATTTCAGTCTCTCCTACTGAAGAATACAAAACTAATTTGATTAGCCAATGAACTAATTACTTGGACATCAATTCCTAATAATGATTTTGTTACAGAATTGGGTCATATCTGTGGGCTTTACTACTCAGAGAGGTAAATTCAGATACAATGCATCCGTTCCCTAGACCAGGCCATGATCTAGAGAATTGTTACAATAAGACTTGAATAGCTGTGTATTTTTCATCTAGAAAAAAAAATTTGGAGTCTAAATACCCAAAATGTCAGTAATAAGGAGCAGAATGGGTGTCTGCCACAACCAGCACACATGGGTCAGCTGGGGGAAATAGATAAGGTTTTGATGAATTTATGTGAGTGGCTGAAAACCAGAGACCAGAACTTTTCACTTTGATATTGACACTACTAGAAACAGGACTCATACCTAACAAAAAAAACTACATTGAATTTATCTTGGGAAGTGATTTTTCTCTGTGGCAGGATCTACTTTATCAAACTGATGACATAACATTGGAGATAACCTGAGAAAAATTCCAGGTTAGATGATAATATCATCTGGGTCAAAATAGCACTGTCACAGCAGTTACAATAGATGAATACTATCACCACGTGTCTGGAATAAGGCAGGGAGAAAAATAAAACAGGTTCAAAAGTTGTTCTCTGTGAGACTGGAAAGCTGGAATTGAGGCAGATACTATAGAAATATCTGGCAGATAACACTGTAATTCTTCTTTGATTATTTTAATATTGTACTGTAAAAAACACCACCATTTTGGCTTTCATACCAAAAGCTTTCCAGGGGAAAGTAAGACTTGCTTAATGCAAGTAAAAAAAGTAACTTCAGTGGGTAATTTCTTTAAAGATTATGTGAAATAGTAGTCATTTTGTTTTGAATGTGTTCAGCAACAGCAGCTCTATCCAGGAATGTGAAAAGCATGATTTATACACTCTGTCTTCTGTATACTGAGGATCAGTGGAAAATGTACATATGCAGAAAAATATATGTGGCAATAAGAGGCAACTGAACGCAACACTATGAGAAATAATCAATTTGTACTCTCAGTTCTGACAGCTGGAGAAGGCCACAAGGTACTCTATTGTCATATGTCAAGAAATTATAAAAATTACTCATGATGAAATGAGGAAAATTCCAGGTGCAGATTCCATTACAAAACACTGAGGAAGTACTTCTGTTGATCTAACAGCTGATGAACGAAGTATTGTGGCAAGGAATTTAGTTCTATCCAGATAAGAAATGTTTGGGTTCTTTTCCTTTTGGTTGTTAATTTAGCCAGTCTGGTCATACCCCTTCCACGTTACTGGTGTTTACGTGTCATCACCAGGACAAAGATGTATCTCTTAGAACTGACTGCTCCCACACATTTCTTTCTCTTTAACTGGTGCTCTGCCTCTGCAACAAAATGTCCCCATCTCCTTTATTACCCCAACTCCACCACGCACAGTTAGCTTCTCACAGACAAATTACTTTTCCTCATCATTAATAAATGGTGCTCCTGCATTTGCATTACCAGTCCACAAGTGCATATGATGGGATGCTGACCTCACCAAGAGAGGCAGTGCTTTAAGCTGGACATGGAGTAGGAGGGAGAGCAGAGAGAGCTGCATGGGAACACTGGTTCTTTAAGCCATGACTGCATATGAGATCAACATTCCCAAGATCCTTCACAAAGAGCTGGATCTTGTTTTCTATGGTATCACTTGTCTTCTCTTATGGTCATCTTCATTTAACATTCTTTTGCGATGAGACTGAACATGCTTCCTTAGTGCCTGTGACTGACTTCCTTAGCTCTCTGTGCCCATCTTCTCTGCCATCACTACATCGTCTTCTTTGTCCCCCCACTTGCAGAGCTCCAATCAGGAAATACATCCATATATACACATACATACACATATTAGTTTCCTTCTTCCTTCGGGATGACACTAATACATTGTCATCATTCTAGAAAAGGCCCTAGGGGAAGCTCTTGTCAGATCAAATTGTAGTGATCAAAGTTATTTAGAAAAGTAAAATAAAACAGGAGTCCAAACCAAAGAGGGAAAACCCCTTCTGTACAGAGGAAGCCCTTGGAATAGTTAATGGGGTGAGGGAGAAGCCTCTGTTCAGAGCCTCATCTTCAGATGTCGCATACAGAACTCTTCTGTGTTTGTTTCTCATTTTGCATGTCCGGCAACAGGATGGAAAAGGACCCTTGAGGGGGAATGGGTGCTTCATTCTATTCTGAGGATATATACATCTATTGATGCCCCTGTCTTTACATAGGAAACATTTGAGGAAGGAGTGTGTTGTGGGTTTTTTGATTGGGGTGGGTTTTTTTGGGTTTTTTTTTTTTTTTTTTGTTTGTTTTTTTTTTGGTGGGGTTTGTTTGGGGTTTTCTCCCCTTCAATTGTGAGACCAGGACGCAGCTGTTCCATTTGTTCCATAAAGTGCCCCCTCTGGACAATCACAAAATAATACTGGCTGGAAGAGACCTCAAGAGAGCACTACTCCAATCTCTTCCAAGTAAAGAAGTAAAGTTTGTTCAGGTCAGCTTGCTCAGGGCTATTCCCAGATGGAAAATCTCCAAGGACTGTCTGCACAGCCCATGCAGTTGCCATCTCTTCCAGTACTCGTACTGTCCTCATGGTGAAAAACATTTTCCTTTCAGTACAGCTCCTCTTTTTTCAATTTACTCCTGTTGAACATGGTGGGAGAACAAGAGACAAGGAGCCTGGTACCACGTGGTTGATGACCTCCTGGTAGGAGTTGACAGCCTGCTGTCAAGTCATCCCTTCTCCAGAATTCTCATCACAGGTGGCACTCTGCTGAACTCCCTACAGCATATTGATATTTCTTGTTCAGAGGGCCCCCAAGCTACGAGGAGTAGTTTAGATGGGTCATAAGAAATGCTGAGTGAAGGGGATCATCACTTCACTTGATCTCCGTTGTTCGCGCAGTTGAAGTTGTTGCTGCCTTTGCTGTCAGGCAGATACTGCTGTCCCATGCCTCCCTTTCTACCCACCACAACCCCAGTAATTTTTCCACAGAGCTACTCCACAGACTAGCAGACCTCAGCCGGGTAACTTTGTGAGAAATTGTTCTTTCCCAGGAGAAAGACTCTCAAGAGCAGCACTTTGTTCCCTCCTCCAAGTCACAGATTAAGATATTGAACACAACCAGAACAGAACCCTGTAGTACCTCTCTCGCTACCAGCCTCCAAGCAAAGTATGACTCATTAAAATCGCTCTCTGGGCCCAGTGATCCAAACCACATTGTTGTTCATCAGACCACAACCCAGGCTTCAAATGCCTTCACACAGGAATATTGTGTGAGAGAGCATCAAAAACCTTGCCAAAAATCTACCCTCACTCTATGATTTTTCTTAAGACACAAAATCATTCAGGTATTGCATTCCTACAGATAAATAGTAATTTTCTCCCAAACTAAGAGGCTGGTAAAAAATCACAATTCTCACTGTGAACCAGTGATGAAATTGCTGTATTGGGACAACTGAAGACAGCTGTTGACTTTGCATTGCGGATTTCTTCCAGCTGTCCCTTGCAAAATGGTATTTTCTCTTGTGCTATTTCAGCTGGTGTTGTGGACCAGTTTCCATGCTAGAATTCCTCCTTGCAAGTTCCAGGACTGTGGATAACCTTGGCTTTCTAAAAAACTGTTTCCTGCAGTGCTAGGACAATTAAAACTAATTTCTCTGAGCATCTAATCTCAGTGGGCAGGGATCTCCAAAGAAAATAAATAAATAGGTAGTTCCATTCTCAGCAGTCAGAGCACTTCCGGCTAGAAATAAATCAAATTTGGAGTGCTAGTGTCAGTACTGCATACAGTTGGATGAATCAAAACATATTTGCATTGATATTTGCACTGTTTTAATGTCCAAGTTTCCAAATTGTGTGAACTTCACAAACACTGAAGCAGTCAGCTTCAGCTTTATATGTGCCCATCAAAATTTACTGCTGAATGGAAGAAAGCCCCCTGGGGAGGGGGATGGAAAAAGACAATTTTTTTTACGTATGTAGGGTATATGGTTGAATACACATCCACTGGTAACAAAAGGACTTCTACTTGTTTCCACCAGAAAGGCCTCCAACATAGCCTTTACAATTGCTTTGTTTGGAAATAACTACCAGCTACATGGAAACATATGTTATATAAACAAAAAGGGTTATTTTTAAATAAAAGTGAAAAATTGTTTACAGATTCTGAAGATTAATACTTCTTCACCTTGGGACTTAAGAGTGTATCTTTCAGAAAAGAGATCTGCATGTGGGGAAGATAGTGCCTCCAATCACATAGAAAAATAGCTGATAAATTTAGAGATTGCCCAACTCAAAATATTCTTTTTCATGGAATCACACCATGTTTCCAATCTAAAACTAGTCAATTATTAAAATAGCACTTGCTAAATTCAGCGGTATTAAGTTGTCTAGATTTAATTCTAGAGTTTGAAAATAGCATCTCTACAGCCCTTTCCCAAGCTCATCTGGATCAAGCAATATGTTGAACAATAATTTCTATGGATTTCAAGCTTATGTTTAAAAAGACTTTGTGTCTATAAGTGCAAAGATCAAATGTCAGTTTTGTGCTGTTCTGGTAGCCAGTGAAGACAAGTAATTGATTTCTATAGTATTGTTTATTTGGGACAGGATTAAAACATACTGCAAAAATCACTGCTACAAAAAAAGCAGGGCAGTCTTCCTATAAGGCTTCATCTAAGCTCTACACATAACATAACTGAGGCAAACTTATAATTCCAGTGAAGTCAGACTGAAATCAAAGACATAATCTGGCATCAAGAGTAAAAGTGAAGAACTAAAGTACTGAGAGGCCTTTATATTATTGTTCTGATCCTTGAGAGAGCTTCAATGTTAAAGCAATTTTCACACATGGTGGATGATTGATGATTTCTGGATTCTGTAAAACCTTGAACTGTGGCACAGCTGTTTATGTCTGAGAGAGCCTAATTTTTTACACACACACACATGCCAAAACCTGCCTCTATCTCCATCTTTTCTTCACTGTGTACTTTTGAACAAAGGTCTGGATTATAGGGGAAGCACAGACAAACTACTTCACAGACCACACTGGTGATGAGGGATGGCAGAGTTGTATCAGGGAGGGGATGGGGCTGAACTGGGACCATACAGGAGGAGAGGCAAAAGTTTCTGCACTGAAAATGAGAGGGGAACTGATGCATTCTTGTGAGCACAGGACCGCACACTTCATTCATCCACAGAATCTTGTCATGTTGAAAAGGTGGTGAGGAACAAGGTCTTTAGCTCTCCTCTGCCTTGCCCCATTGCAGATTTCAGTCTGTGATACAGCCACACTGTTCTGATGTCATTCTTTGGAAAGATACCTCCTCTCCCTCAGGCTTAAGTGCTCATAAGCCCTGCCCAGGATAGTGAAGACTTGGGGAGGAAGGTGCATTCTCTGGGCGTGGTGGGTCTGACTGTGTTCAGTCCGAGTGCACAAGGAATTAGGAACAAAACAAGTCACCACCTACCTTCTCTAAATTTTTGCTTCTAAACTAAGTTTCTATTTTTTTCCTAACATTAAAACAGTAGCAGTCCTGTATTCTTTGAATTGGATTTGGAGTACAGATGCTGATTTTGCAGCTTATTTAGAGACATAGTAAAGGTAATTAGTGTCAGAACCTGCCCCCACCTCCTTCCTCCAGACCTTTTCAGAAAGATTTTATCTGTCTGATACACCAGTTGCTAAGAGATGACTAACTTAAACAGCTCCCTCACATTTCCCTGCAGAGTTAGCTTGAAATCACAGATAAGCACATTTGCATGTCCATATCCCCTAGCAAGCAAAGATTGGACTGTTTATAGGAAATGGTGTTCAGTAAGCAAAGAAGCTTCTGCAACTTGACATAATACCAGATAAATATATCAAAGTTCAGAAAAGTCATGAATACAGTTAAATATTGAAGTTGATTAATACACATAAAAAGACAACCACCTCAGCAAGAAATAGTTAAGTAGGACCATGACAGTTTTAATCAGATTCAGCAGTTGGAAACCCATGATGTCATCCCTTAAGCAGTCAAGGTTTCCTTCACCTCCTCCACAGTCCTTTTTGAGGACAGCACTCGAACTGCAAAATGTGGCACCACACCTCTCCCTGTAGCACAGGGAGCAGAAATAAATGTGGGGATTGCTCCTTTTCTGCAAATTCTGAAGCTTCACATAAAGCGTAAGACTCTTTCTAAAATAGAACTGAAATTCACCCTAAAATGTTCCCTGAAGCAAGTATTTTTTTTAATCCAATGATTATTCTGTATATTATGAAGAGTATCTAAAGAGCAGTTTGAATTTTGTATTACAGCGGGAGTACATCTTGGCTGAACAGCAAACAATAACACAATTTATTCTGACCATGATTGAAGCATCTGAAAGCACAAATCAAATCAGATCACGTCAAGAATATAACAAAAAACATCCTAGACTAAATCTTTAAGGTAATTTGCCTTTGAGTCTTCCATTATTTGCATTATCTAAAGAACAAGTGACAGCGAGTAATTTTTAAAAGACAGGAGTAAATTAACAAAACCAATGTGCATGGTCTGCCTGATAATACAAATTAAGGATGGTCAGATTTCCTTACCAGTATTCTCACAGTCTCTTTGTACTGTAAAGGTGGCCTTAACAGGAAAGACAGAATTCCTTCACTACCTTATAACAGATATTAGAACTATAAAATTAATTAAAAAAAAAGGGGGGGNTGGTTACTCTGTGGGCCTTGAGTAGAATCTGAAAAATGTAGCAAACATGGCACAGGTAAAGGACACCTTTGAACAAGATACAAAGAACTTGTGCTCTAAGTGTAAGTAGTAGTCGACATATTTTAGTTAAGCTGAAACAGATGTGAGGTATAGTCAATTTTCAATTACTCATGGAAAAACTATCCAGATTTCAGACTAACCATAATACATGCAGAAAAGATCCTGAACTTTTTCCCTTTCATTTTTAACCTCACTTCATATCTTCATTTCATATTTACATATAAATTATGTACAGAATGCTCTTGCAGTTATTTTACATATGTTTTAAATTTGTGGGTTTGCTTTATCTTCCCTATCCCACCTCATTTATTACCCAGAATAGCAGACTCAACTGTAAATAAATACATACCAAGTGTACTTCTCATTTCATTTTTTCCAGTGTTTTTAGTTGCTGTTACAATGAATCTCAAAAGACCTGAATTCCCTCTCTTTTACTAAGAGATTCTAAAGACTGTAATTGAATTATCAGCTATACCATCTACAGAGTATAGATCTATATGAGACATGATTAAGTAAGAAAGATAACTTGTTTTTAGCAGAATTTCTGAATGGCCTTTTGATGTTACTAAACTCGCACTAGAATATCATGATCCAATCTGTCTGAGACAAAGATAAGGATAAAAATTGTAGAGGCTGATCTGGAAGAAAAGGTCACCTTAACAAATAAGGTACAATAAAGGATATATTTAAAACATCAATTTTAGAAAAATATATGGGGAATATTCACCAAGATTAATAAACTGCTCAGCTTATTGAAAGTGGTTAGTAAACATCTTTCAGGAGATTAAACATAACTCTACAGTCATTTACAAATACTCAGTTCACATGTAAAAAATTCTTCTACATGATTTAGACTAAAGCTGAAATAATTTTCACCTCTGCCTTATTTCATGTAGTTAATAGAAAATCCATATTTAGTGAAGTCTGCTTTTGGCAAAAGGAACTTTGGACTCAGACAGACTCTCAGCTGTAACCCAAATCCTTCCAAGAATTGTTTCACAGATAAAATTATAGGGTAGAAACATGCTTGACCTAGGATTAACATTAGAAGAGGTGAAAAATTAAATCCTGAATTGGCATAGGTGTGCTTGTAGAACAGAAAAGTCATCAAGTTTAACTCCTTCAAAATAAAAAAAGTATAAAGATTTAAACATCATTCTGGTACCCCTTGTCAAAACCCAATACCAGAATTAATCAGTAAAAAAAAAAAAATTAACAAAAATGACAAAACAAATCCCAAAACACTTATGTTCCCTACATCTTTGCAAGAAAACCTGCCCTCTAGTTTTCTACAGGAAGCAAGGGTGTATGCCTAAATGCCAACTTGTAGCCAGTACTTTGATACCATCAGTGAGTGAAATTATCAAGCCATCAATTAAAAAAGTACAATCACACTCAGTAGGACTTAAAATTCTGTCTGGAAAATTCTGGTTATGAAGGTGGAAACATGCACTGCATAAGTCATATACTCTGACAAACCCCACTGCACTGGACTCGCTGCAACAGAAAATAACTTCATCTATTTGCAATGGTTATTTGTCCAAGGTTTTGATATTTTTGGCAGGCTGGCAAAGAGATACATCCAGAAAAAGTATTTGCACAAGGGGGAAAAAAAGACATGTCTGAGACCCAAACATATAACGTCTTGGTTGTTGAACATATAGTTTATGTGTATTTTTTATATAGTTTAAAACAATTCATCATTTTATCTAAAGAATGAAAATGAAAATTCCATCTTTTCCCCTCCCCCTTGATTTGCCTCTCATTATAGAGACGTTTTAGGAACCCACAATAGCAAAGTGGTACACATGACATCTTGACACCTGCCACATTAAAAGCAGAATAATGGCAGATCTGAAAAGATATGGTTTATAAAATAAAATATAAGCATCTACCCATGTAAAATGTGTATATCCACCGACTTATGCTCTTCCAATGACACTGATTTTCTTTGTGAGCAGCAACACGGGGATTACACATGATTAGCAGCTACAGTCATTGTGAGAAGAGAGGCAGCAGCCCTCCAGCACAGGCTGGCTGTGAGCAGAATAGGAAAGTGTTTCCTTTCCCTCTGAAGTAGACAGAACTCAAACTAAAGCTATATTCAGTTCAAAGACTTAAAAGAGCACATGCCATAGCTCAGGTTTTAGATGAATCTAAACATACAAGCTTCAGTAGAGAGATGAAGCTTTAGGTCTTCAGGCAGGCAGTACTTTAAAAAATAATTAGGAATTAAATGAATAAATCCATGTAACTGCAACATTAAATTATGAATATCATTGCAGAATTGAGAAAAGCTAAAGGTTACATTTGCTGGCTAAGCAGCTCACCATGCTCTTATTTGTCCAACATGAATAAGCATTACAGTCTATTTGATGTCTGCATACAAGGCACACAAAACCAGGTGAAGCAAGGTTACTATGAAACCTTTTCCATCTCATTGTCTGGATGCTCTGATATAATTTGGCCCCTTAGCACTGCCAGATGGCATTTAGAAGCCTAGTCATACCTGCAGGATACAATCACACAGGTGCCGTGCCATGTTAATCCAGAGCTGTATCCTGCCAGATTAAAGCATAAGCAAAAAAACTACAAAAAATGTAGCTATGCCTTCAGAAAGCTGGCTCCAAAAAACAACACAGGGAAGCAGTGCTACTTATCACACCAGCATTCATGGCTCTAGACATCAATGAGCTGCCACTATTAATATGTGACACTGTCCTTAAAAGCTGAAAATCTTGAAATTTGAATGTGAAGTTTTTTGTTTTGTTCAGGTGCACAGCACTGACAGCAAACTTTAATGCCTTGCTACAGCAACACCAGTAACAAAGGGTTTGGCTCAATGTTATTTGCTCAGGCCCAACTGATGATACAAACATTAAAATACAGTGCCATAGATATAGAAAGAAAGGGAAAAGAAGTAAAGAATGTGAGAACTTCTACCTAAAGAAGAATAAATATGAGACAAATCAATTAAAAGAAAAATGCAAAGATAACCTTTTATGAACAATAGAGAGGTCAAAGTAACTCAAATCTCAGAACACTGCTGTAGAAATCCCATTCTTTTAAGCTGATTGTGCTGTAAGTAATGTATATGAAATCACACATTTTCCAGATGAGGGACACATTTTAAAACACTTTATAGGCTTGCATGTATATTTGGCACTTGATAATGAAAAATTTGTTATTTTTAGTAACTTAACAGCAAACCCAGGATTTAGCTTTACTGTCCAATGTGCCCTCTTATTCACAAAATTTCTCTCTGGTCAAACACCCATTGCAAGACAAGTGTCTGACTCTCATTTAGAATGAATTTATATGAAGATTCATGCACTGATGAAAATTACTGGGGGGGAGGGGGGCAGGTAAAACAGTATTAAACAGAGAAACTAATACCAGAGAAATATTTTTTTTTGCCAGCCTAAGGAAAGATTCAGTACCCAATAGTACTATATCAGCTCTTCTAGAAAGCACAGCACTTCTGCATTGTTTTCATTAGATCTTTCCTGGACACTGAGTGCTCACTTAAAGAGAGTTCTGATTTTTACCTCTTGCTCCTTGATTGCAATCTTTCATTCGACAGAAGAGCCACCATGGTCCAGATAGCCTGTTACATTGACACATTCCATTCCTTACAGTGCTACAATTATTTAAAAAGCAAGGGTTTGTATCTGGAGTTTAAAGACACAAGGATTAGCTACAAAGTTTCTTTTTTTTAAAAGCTCTTCAGCCCCTTTCGAATTCTTTTCCCCACCTATACTGCCAAAACCGAACATCTCTCAGTTAAAAACACTAAAGTGTCTGCAGAATTTTCATTATGCAAACCCAGCAGCTATATATTCTATCTATTTACTGCATCCAATGTCTCAGATTTGGTTTGCTACGTTCAGGACAGATTGCAAGATAGATTTCTTAATAGTAAAGATCATGGGAAGAGATGGTTCACTGAGAAAAGTCACTGAATTTGTGTCTGAATGGTATGCCTGGGCATAAGCACCCACAGCTTAGAAGCCCAGAATCAAAACATGTCAGCTAAACAGCTAAAATAACTACAAAATTGTTACAACTTTCTCAGAAACGCCTTAGTCAATGCTATTCTTTTTATCACTGTCACAGTGATAAAAACTGCAGGGTGTCCTCCACCTGGCCTGTCAGGCCTACTCATAGAAAAGCATGGCTGTAAGTATTTCAGAGAGACACCTCTGTTGGGGAAGAAACTATCCAGTTTCTTCTAGTACACAGTAAGATAAATCACAGGTGTTTTAGTGCGTGGATCCCATCTTGATTCCAACACAGAGACAGTCAGAGGAGCACCACAGATAACGCTGCGGTTCATTCCAGTGTGGCCTTTCTCCACCTGACTTGAGGCAGCAGTAGATGGTGTGACAACCTCATAATAGCCAGGGACATTCCTGCTATTTACAGTGGCTCACAGATGTTAAACAGTAATGATCCTGAACATCTCTAATTCTATTTGCATATCTATTAAAATAGAGTATACTACCTGAATGGCATAACTTTGGAGGCTTATCATATTTATGAATTTTATGAGTACATTGTGACTAGGCCTGATGTGCTACAATTGTATTAATTTCCCACTGTATCTGCTACTCGCTTGAAAGTTATTTAAAAAAAACAAGATCAGAATAGCAGTAAAGCATAAGCAAATTGAGTCAGCTCCTTCAGAGCCTTCCAAAGGAGTCTTTCCCTGTCAATACTTGTTCTTTATATTCATTCATTTATTTTCAGGTTTGATGATAAAAATGTTTCCAAAGTATACATTTAAAAAAAACTTGTACTGTACAAGCACCCACCACTAACAACTGAAGTAGTTACGCTGAAAGACTACAACTGACTTCTGTATCTTATTGCAGTATTAAAGAAATATTACATAGATTTACATATACACACACAAATCTAAATGCATATATTCATAAATTTATATGTACACTGATAACAGAGTAAGATGATAAATGGTTATCACAAGACTGCTAATGTTCAATTGTTATCCTTATTATAATTTTAATTAGTTATTTAGACAGTACTGTAGTAATTACAACATTTACAAAACATTTTAAAAGCTATAAAATAATTTTCCAGAAATATTAAATTAATATTTATATGGTAGAAATTTAATCTCTATTTCCATGATTATCACATTTTTAAGCTAATAGTAGAGTCTAAAATATTAGATCTGAAAGGCTATCAGCAAAAACTAAAAAGACTCTTTTTACTGAACTCCAACCATACATAAATAGATTAGGACTACGACAAGGAGACTGTTAACATCATATCTTTGTTAGAAAGAAATATTCCAGATTAATGCTTGTTGAAAATACAGATTAGTTTCACAAATAGTGTAAATCATGATAAAAGGGAAACTGATAATTAAATTCATTTAATAAAGTACAATTCAGACTTACCTATCAAGCCCCAGAGGGGAAAAAACCCCCCAGGAAATCATAAAACTCTTCTAAATCAAAAGACTGAATTTTGTGAAAAAAGATGAAAAAAGCATCCCTACTTTAATAGTACCTAGTAAACTTTTATTTTGAATGTATGGAGCCCACTCTTAACTGCTATTTCAAAACTTTAATTACATCAGAAGCAAATCCTGTTAAAATAGCTGAGCATGTGTATATTCAGTACCCCACTTCTTTTGCTCAAGGTTCATAAAAATACTATTCTAAGTACTAGGGGGCTAGAAGCATGCTTAAAGCTTATTTCCTTTGTATTCTCTCATTTCTTAGGAGAAGAGTCAGGGGAAACTATAAAAAGTACACACATTTTAACTCAGTAGCAATCTAGTTAAATTCTAATAAGCAATCTCTATACATCCATGTCTATCTTCCTGACTAGGGAGAAGTGGTGTAAGACAACATGAAAAATACAGAACTCCCCAAAATGTTCTTCAGAAATGCTCTCCTTTTGAACCCTTACATGGTTCAGAGGCAGGCTGTATAATCAACAACATTAATGTATTCACTTACAGCAGCAGTGTAAAGTGGCTGAGCATGTACGCTGGAAGGGCTTGAAACACTAAACACTGAATGTTTCCATTGCTGCATTCAATGACTGTGCTTACTGACACTTGTGAAAGCAAAATGTAGAACATTTTGGACTTCTTCCATGATCTACAGATCAAATGCACTTGGAGTGGAGAGAAGCTTTCACCTCACCTTGAAACTGATAATCAAGCGTTTTTTGTTTTCAGCTGGTGTGATACCAACTGCAGAAAGTAACTCCTGCAGATCAAATTTTACTCTCAGTAGCAGATGTGTAACTTAAAGGTCCTTACATTTTGACTTCAGCTGTTCTCAGACAACAGGCTCTTATCTTCCAGCGCAACCGCACAGATTTAGCTAAAGGCAAAGTTTTCTCAAAGCAGTACCACAAATTCTACAGAGTCCATTTTTTTTATTTACACTGTATAATAATGCCGAAGCCAAAACATTAAAATGATTTCATTTGTAACTGTACAACCATGAATAATTTAAAAATTTGGTCAGTAATGAAGATTCAGACAGTTGTAAACACGGGTAATAACAGTGCCTCTTTTATCAGTTATCTCTGATATCAGTGCCTATTTTACTCTGTTATCAGGACAAATTCTCTTACAAGCAGTAGACCATCACAACTGTACTGTGGGGTAACCTACAAATGGTTTTTTTCATTCTCATCAATGTTGACCTCTTCCAAATTCAACTTTACATGATTTGTTATTTGACATCATGGCTTTGCCTCCCAGCCTTCAGAACACTGGGAAGAAAATGTAGTAAGAATGATGTAGGAATCACTTATTGGGTCCCAAGCCTCAGAAATGCTTCCTTCTAAGGAAAGGAAATTGAATTAAGGCTTTTGAGACTACACGCTCAATAAGTGAACCACAGGAGGAATAAGAATCCTTCATTAGAAAAACCTAGAAGACAATAATATAATCCATCTCAAGATGATTCTCTCTTGCTATCTAGAGACTCTTAGGCTAAATGAGAATACATAACAACACATGACATTTTCCTGTTAATTATAAAAATCTGTGCTTCACTTGACTTTCTCAAGAAATGTCTATGTGTGCTTCCAATTTGGGGTCATCTCCCTTCGCACAAAAGAGCTGCATATTCGTGCAGGAAAAAGTTCATCAAACCTGTTGATATTCTGGCAGATGTCACTTTAATTGTGACAAAATATCAGGAGAATACAGTATAGCCACCAAACCATATCCTGTACTGTAGTGAATTAATTACAAGGTTCCTTTCAGTACATTCAAATATGCTGTCTGTTGACAATATCTGAAATATTTTCTCCCGTCCTCCTTTCCCTTCTAGCTCAAGCATCCCATGGTTACAGGTTTCAAGTCAGTAATGCCTGAAATCCTCTGCATTTTCATTTCTCAGAAGACTACAACTACAATCACCCCTTGCATCATGACTGAGACGATCCATTCCTTGAAAAAAAATAATACAAAGATACTGTAGAATCATAGACAATAATTATAAATTCCCAATCTGTTCACATAGATTATGGCCTGCACACAGACCTCAATGCAGAAATAATTACTCCATATCATTCTGGGTGGTGACAAGCATAACGTGGTCTGATTTAAGGTCGTGGCTGGTAGATACTATCATAACACAAACACTGCAGGAGTAATGCAAAACCACAGAAAGGTAGTTAGGACTTTCTGGATATTACTGTTTCCTTCTTCCAAAAGTCTATTCCTGTTTAATTGTCATTGCCACCTACTCTCACTTAAATCAGGGTAAAAGGAAGAAAAAAATATTTCTATGGCATCTTAACATTAATTAACAGCACTACTTAAACATGAAAGGCATTGTTCTAATTTAAATACCATCTAAGTATATATATTTATTTGGAAAAAACAACAACAGAAAAAATGTGCTCTGTGATTGAGAGGATTCATGTTGAACTCTCGGATGAAATGCTATCAAATTTGTGCAACATAAAGCAAAGAGGAGAGAAAGAGGAAATACAGGAGGGACACATTAACTGACACTTTGATTAAGCTACTTCTTTTATTTTATAAAATAAAGTAGAGATGCTAAAAACACTGAGGCAAGGTTTTGTAATAGCCATATGAATGAAAATCAGTGTAGTAAGTGAAAGTCTTGAACACAGCACCTTATCTGGTCCCAAAAAACCTACCTTTTCTCTTACATTATTTTGAGCATGTCTCTAAATGAAAGTACAGCTACTCATTCATTAATGAACACCACCTAATTATGTTTTTCAGTAGCACTCTACATTTCTAATATAATTCTAATTTTCAAAATTATTCTACACTAAAAATATACTAGAACATACCCAGTTTATTGATAGACTCATAGCCTTGAAATATTGCATTTTACTCAGGACATTTACAGTGGGAGTATGCATAATTTCAAGTTAAAAAAAGGTGTCTGATTTTGGAAACCTCTTAAAGTAGAATAGCTACTAAAATTAGCTGCTTAGCTTACTGATGCTGCTTTAGACTGACAATTTTTCAATTCAACCTACAATTTGTATGTATACAAGGAATATCTACCACCATGGGACTTTCTGGCCCTGACTCTTAACACCAAAATCTCCTTGAATATAAATTACTATGAAATAACACTAATGTTAGTAATTATTTGTTCTTCCCTGGGGCAATTGCTATCAAGGCCAAGCTAAAGACAGGGATTCATTCACAGGAGGCACACAAACATCCAGCAGGTGCCTAAATGCAAAATGACAGCACTTAAATAGATGGATCTCCACCCTGTGCTGTGAGTCAGATTAACTTTATTCTCTTATCAGCATGTAAACAAATAAATCATATTTTCTAAACTTTAGGATAACTAACCTAAAAGTGAAAAATTAAGTTGAAAACTTACTTTAACAAAGCACTGCATAGACATACTGTAAAAAAGAAAAAGTCACTGTTCCAAAGAGCCTGCACTTTCAGTTTAGGATAAAGTACCACAGGAATAGGAGTTAACGGAAAAGAGAAAATGAATGAAAAAACAGGCAAACAAAACTGAATGTAGTACCAAAAAGAGAGTAATACTATTAAGATGAGCAATAGTCAGCTAGTTAAGAAGATCAACAAGTTAAGTCCCATTTGTTACCATAATTTCAGCAATTTCAATGAATTTGTGCTATGGTGGAAGCATACAGGCATTGCTCTGTTTCCTCAGTTTGTCAGTGCCCTCCATCACACAAGTTACTCGGTTGCACAAACACAGAGGTGTTACTTTCACCCCTAGTACTCTAAATTTTCATTCACTCCTTGCTTGATTCTATGAGTAAACAGTCTCTCCCTCCCTATTGTATCTTTTCCCATTACCTATGAAGACCAAAACTTTTATTTTTCAAATTATCAGTCAAAATACTGTACAATGGAGAAACTGTATACCACATAAATAAGACAATATCAACATTACTGATTAAAACTAGTATATTTATAGGCGTCTGTGATTCTGAAAAATAGGAAACTGCAAGGAAAGGCAAGCATCCATTGCCTCTTAATATAATAAATTCTCTTTTCACAACCTACTCATAAAGTTTACTCAAACCAGATAATCAGATGCTTCTTTATTTCTGTCAAGAATATAAAATAAACTTAAAAAAAAAAAAAAAGATAGAAGCTTATTTGAAAAGTCCAGGCTGTAGGTAAAGATATGAAATGCATGTTAAAAGACAGTTTCTTTGGATTTTCATTTAATCAAGAGCGTACGTTCTTTTTCCCTGATAATTTACTGCTTGATTTTCTTTTCAGTGGCCTTTAGAGCCACACTATCTGAAGAGTCAGCTTCATGAAACTGTAGAACAGATATTCTCTTTTTTTGCTTTTATTTCCATAGGAAAGGAAATCCAGACACTTACAGCTTATCAAAAAACCCCAATTCTGACCCCTGTGAAAGTAGAAAAAAATTAACCTGACAATTGCATGTATCTGAAATTGCTGGAAACATTAATATGCCAGTGTATTTTCATCAAGAGAATAATTTACAGCACCAAAGCTCTGGGCTTTACTGCAGTTGGGTTTTCAAAACTAGCATGCAATGCATGTGTATTTGAAAAATAAGGCAGCAGCTGATTCTATAATGGTGGCATGAACTGTTTCAAGGTAATGTCAAGGTAATACTACTCAGAAACTGAGTTTCTACAGTGCTAAAAGCTCACACTTTTAATAAAAGATAATAAACACGATCTAAAACAAGTCCAGTAAGTATCAGAGTACAAACCAAATAAAAATACTGTACAAAAAGTTTGATTTGATACTGAGAATATAAGGAATTATTATAGTTGCCTCTAAGGTCACAAGTCCCATTATTCTACCCTGAACTTTGTATAGGCACTTTTACAACAACCTTTCCACACAAATTCTAAAAACAAATAAAAATCCTCAACAGCATAAATTTCCCATCCACCTCCTTTATCCTCCACCCAACAGCTAGACTACCTTTGCCAAAAAAACAGGTGGAGTTTTTAAGAGTAGGAATGACTGGAAAAGCTGCTCCGCCTGCTCTCATCTACACTCTCTATCTTCTTAAAAAGACTTCACTCACCAAGACACAGGACCAGATAAATGTGTTATGGGGCATCCACTGATGCGACACCCCAGAAAATACAGAGCACAGGCACCTTGTAAGCAGTCTTCTCCCCCAGCTCACTCCATTGGAAAAATACGGATAACACCCAGACCCCTATGTCAACCCCTTCAGTTTAGCTTACAGGTTGTTCTTTTCTAACAAGGCAGGGTGGGTGTACTGCATGTGGAAACAGTGAACTCTAAATCATAAGATGGGAAGCTCTGGAAAGATGAAAGACAGTAGATCTGAAGAAATTTGGTAAATTTTCAGCAGCAAAGTGACTATATGAGAAATAATGTTCAAGTAAAATCAGAGTAATTCTTATTTTTAGGTATCAGCTCATGTTCTGCTTTCTGTACCTTCTGTTAAACAAATCAAAAAGCAAACTACATGAATGAAGAATTTTAAGAAACATTAAAATGTTTCCTCTAAAAGACACAGTATGTGTTTGTTCCAAACAACTTAAAGGCAATTCAACCACTTCAATCCTTCTCTGAAGAGTCAGTCTCATTTAAAGGCCTCATTCAGACAAAACATGGTTTGGAAGAGTTTCCGTCTCCAAAAGCAATCTGCATTGTTGCCTTAAAAAAAAAGCCATTAAGGAACCTCCTTTTCTAACTTTCGGATTATTTAAATTTTCATTCGTTTGGGTTTTTTTGTTTTCTTTTTTTTTTGTTATTAGGATTTCTTTTCTTCAAATCCAGTTAATTAATGCTCTCTGAGAGGTAACACAAAAGAGTGTGGACTTCAACGGCCTTGCAATAGCTTTGGCGGATTGATAAGTCTTTGACCAACAAACTGAATTTAGGTTGTTCTCGACAAGGTTAACAGCTACAAATAGCTTACTTCTTTAATGTAACCCCAGGGCCCAAGTTTTGTCACAGTTTATATGCACACACAAACGAGCAACTGATGGGGGTTGTGACTACTCTCACCTGCTGTGACATTTGGGCCTGTTGCTTTTTTGGTTTTGGGTTGTTTGGTGGGTTAAAAAAAAAAAAACCACACAGGAAAAGAAAAACCAAACCAATATGTTTTCTCTTGAAAAGAAAAAATGTCCCTTAACCGTGAGATTTCCAGCAATACTACATTTCTTTTAAAAATTCATGTGCAGCTACTGATTTGATTTTGAGAAGTATGATGTTAGAAACCCTCATGGCGCATGCCTGGAGCACGTATCGGGATGCATTTGTAGATACAGTACAAAGATAGTCACAAAGTATCTTGCAAATATAACAAACGGTACCTGCCACTTCAATCACCATGTATGTTATTAAATGGTAGAAATCTTAAACAGCATTAAAAACACACAGAGAAATAAATTTTCAAATCTAAAAGTGTGGGGTGTTTCCCATGAAGAACTAGCAACACTTCATTCTTTTTCTTTACTAGAACCCTCGTGACTCAAGGGGTGTACATCTAGGAATATGGTGTCCACAGCATTCCCAAACATATGCTGCAGTAAACAAGGAAGAAGAAAAAAGGAGTTCAGCCTTCGGAAAATACACTGACAACCAATATCTCACAAAATTCCAGATTATGCTGAGTTGGAAGGGACCCACAAGGATCATCGGGTCCAACTCCTCCAGGGGCACAGGACCATCCCCAAGGGTCACACCATGTGCCTGAGAACATTGTCCGAACAGTTCTTGAACTCAGACAGGCTTGGTGCTGTGACCACTTCCCTGGGGAGCCTGTTCCAGTGCCAAGCCACCCTCTGGGTGAAAAACCCTTTCCTGGTATCCAACCTGAACCTCCCCTGGCACATCTTCAGGCCATTCCCTCAGGTCCTGTCACTGATCACCACAGAGAAGAGATCAGTGTCTGCCTCTCCTTTTCCCTTCACAAGGACCTCATGATAGGAAGAAACAAGTAATTTTGGAAAATATTAAATAGCAGCAATGGATTTATTTTCCCCCTTAATGAGGCTTCAGTTGTTGCTTTATTACTAAAAATCATCCTAAGAGAAAAAAATAAAGATACAAAAGAAACAAAAGATCATATAATACACATGTGCTGACTATCACACAGGAGAGTCTTTGGTTTCCCTGCACAGCTGTCAGAGCAATCAACTTCAGTCACAGAAAACTCCTTTACAGGGGAGGAAAATAAAAATTAAGACCAGCACCCCTCAAACATATGTTGCATGATTTCCCTTTTATCTCCTTTGAAATTGTATTGTTACCCAGGCAAGCAGCACAGCCAAAGCAGAAAATTCAACAGTTTAAAATCTGCAACTTAACTTACCTTGATAGTAAATTAATTCCTGGAACACACAACTTGGAGTCTGTTATGCCAGCTGTTCTACATTAGCAGAATGACAACTCCTCCTTTCTTTCTAGCTGTGACATATCATGATAACACAACAAGATTTTTGACAGATCAAATTTGGATTGGCCACAATTATTAGATACATGTTATGGAGGAATGACTTGTTTTGCTTTAATCATTTGATGGAAATAAACAGGTAAGTAAAGGGCAAGAAAAAGACTACTGTTAAAGGTATTTTGCTTCTCTTTTACTGGTTAAGAGTTTGTTTATGGCAATGCTAACCAAAAGCGAACAAAAACACTAGGGGAGAGGAGGAGGGAGCAAAGCAGACATGCACTATTTCTGCTTATGATGGACTAAAATGAACTCTGAGATCTCCATAATCACTCTTCGGCACTTTTGAATTACGGATCCACTTATGAATCTGGCTCTTGGGATCATTTTTGTTTATAATGCTAACATTTTAGCTCATTACTGCTGAGCATGGGATAGCATGGAATATTGAACTCCTTTTCTGCAAGAGATGCAAATTAAATCTTGATATAATGTTAACTCCTAACAGACAGCTATGGCTCATGAGTGTTTCTTTCATGCATAATTGTATTAAACTTTTTTGTATATGGGTCAGTTCTGAAAATCAGCTTGAATTACTGGTGCATTTTTTAAGAACAGCTCCTCTGGATTTTGAGCCAGAAGTCTCATTTTACAGCAGGAGTGGTGCTACTCCAGAGCAAACTGTAACCAGCTCCATCTGCTTTCAAAAAAGAACACAATCCCAGTTGTCTACACTCACAAAGGAAAACATTAGGAAAATCTTGTAATTTTCTTCTAATATTTCTATCTTCCATTTCTCTGACTGATCCATTCGGCTCTCTTGAAATTACTTCTTTATTTGACCATTTGGAAACACATAGAGAAGTGGCACTGTAAGAAGTAGCCATGTTGCAGTAGACAATGACAAGAAAGTGACATCTACTTCAGCTATCACCTAAATGGAACTAAGCAAGTATTCCTCTGTCGAATGCACAGCCAAATGGGTTGCTGTAGTCCTGAGAGCATATTTAGATTACTACTGGGAAATTCAGAGAAAAAAAAAAGATACAGCACAGTAACAGCTAAGGCATGGTAAGTATTTTGGTGAGCATGACAAAGAAAAAGCCTGTGTATTCCTTCTTTTCTGTACACAATCTCTCTCACATATGTTTCTAAATGACACATGTTTTTCTGTAGGAGATCATATTCTACCAAGAAAAAGACACATTCATCTCTTAGAGATTAAATACAAGAGTAGAATCAAGGGATATTGCAAGCTAACTGTAAGGTCTTTAAAACCAGACAGTATTTTTTACTGTACTCCTGCAGCACCAGAAGAATTGTATCCTGATTCACGGCTGAGACTCCACAATGCAAATAAATAGCCATGAGTGCAGCGTATTTATTTTAAACACTAGGTAAATATATTTGACCTTCAATCTGAGGATCTTAGTGCTCTGAGAGACCTCAATGATAAATGATTCAGAAGATCTTTTAATTTTACAGATGAATAAAACTGAGTTTAAGCAACTTCCCTGAGGGTACTAAGAAAATTGACAAAGCTAGAAGAGAAACAGACCTTTAGTCTTTTGCCTACACCTTAACATACATCATCCTTCCTAAAAGTGATACTGCAGCAACTATCATATAGCAATAGGAATATTTATATTATTAAAAATCTATTCCATAACACCTACAGATAAAAATGATGTTTCACAAAGCTCTAACTGCTCCACTCTAAATATGTTCAGGCAAACTAAATTACCTTCCTGCCAGAACTGTGACTTAATACTGATCTGCTACCTTGTATTGGTTCTGTGTGGCCAGATTTTGGTGGAGGGGGGCAGTGGGTCTAAAGGGGTGGCTTCTGTGAGAAGCTTCCAGAAGCTTCCCCCATGTCCAACAGAGCTGCCGGCCAAGACTGAGCCTATCAGAAATGGTGGTACACCTCTGGGATAACACATTTAAGAAGGGGAAAAAAGTTATTCCACAGATGTAATTGTGCTCAGCAAACAGAGGAGTGAGAATACGCAAGAGGAACAGCCCTGCAGACACCAAGGTCAATGAAGGAAGAGGGGCAGGAGGTGCTCCAGGCTCCTGAGCTGAGTTTCCCCTGCAGACTATGGGCAGGCCGTGGTGGAGCAGCTGTGCCCCTGCAGTGCACGGAGGATAGCAGGGTTAAAGAGATCCACCTGTGGCCTGTGGAGAATAGGCACATTGGAGTAGGTGGATTCCTGAAAGAAGGCTGTGATCCCACGGGAAGCCCATGGTGGAGCAGGGGCCTAGCAAAGACCTGCGGGCTCTTGGTGAGAGGAGCCCACACTGAAGCGGGTTTCTGGTAGGATTTGGGACCTGGTGGTGGACCTGGCTGGAGCAGCCTGTGTCTGAAGGACTGCACCCTATAGAAAGGAACCCACATTGGAACAATTCATGAAAAACTGTTCCCCATGGGACGGACTTACTTTGGAGAAGTTCAAGGAGGACTGTCTGCTGTGGGTGGGATCCCACGCTGGAGAAGGGAAAGGACTCCTCTCCTTTCCCTGAGCAATGGGAGAAACAACATACGATGAACGGACGATAACCCCCATTCCCTCCTCCCTGAGCCAGTTGGGGGAGGAGGTAGAGCTGGGAAGGCAGGAAGGGTGGCAGGAAGGTGCTTTTAAGATTTTAGTCCTCATTATCTTACTCTGATCTTGATTGGTAATAAATTCAAATAATTTTCCCAAGTAGAGTTTGTTTTGTCTGTGACAGTAATCAATGAGTGACCTCTCCCTGTCTTTAACTCATGAGCCTTTTGTTACATTTTCTCTCCTGTCCATTTGCAGAGGGGGGTGATAGAGCAGCTTTGGTGGGTACCTGGCATCCTGCCAGGGTCAACCCCCCACATACCTTCACAACATCAAAAAATTACAGGTGTCTAAAGTAATTTCTGTTCAAGAAGTCAACATATTTAAAAACAAAAATAGTTTTTAGAGGGTGTCACAGTCAAGAAGTCAATATATACCTCAATCACTGCACATCAAGTAAGTAAGAAATATCTTCAAGACAGCAGAGCATATTTTGCAATAACCATAGGTAAAAATTGATTTTAAATGATGCTCACCAATGCTTTATGGGTACTTACTAGTGTTCTAGAGGTTATGATACAAAAGCACTTAGTGTTTGTGCATTGTAGTTCCCTTTGTTTCTCATTTACAATGCCAGCAATAAATCCAAAGTCACCTGACCTCTGCAATCAAGACAAAAATAGCACCTGCTAAAAATTATCCCTTCCAAATTACACATTATGGACAGTGTTTACATCAGGAAATTTAAAACAACAACAAAAAAGATTTTTGGCAGCTTCCCCCCAGTCCTCTTTTATTGGTACAATGCCTCCACCATACTTACTGATAACTACTCCTTGTCGTGGACTTACCATGCAACTTACTAGTGGCATCAGTTTAGGGATTCAGACAAAGGAGGAACTTTAATCCATGTCAGTCAGATGCATGGGGATCAATAGTATTTTAAGGCTGCAACTCTCATATCAAGGGCTAAGAGCAACAGCCACATTTCTACCTGAGTTGGAGAACACTGACAGGCTCTCTCAGAGGAAGCAAGTTAACACGCAAGTTTCTCACCACCACCACCAACAAAAAAATACAGTTAAAAAATAAATTAAACCATATAATTACTACTATGATTGTTTTAAAAGACTCGAGAGACCCAGGTACAAAAATGTGATTCCTGTCCTAAGCACTGCACAAATATGCACACGTGCACAGTGTGACAAAGACCTTGCACTAAAGATACTATTTTCCAGAAAAAAAACAAGAAACAAATGGATTATGAAGAACAAAAAACATTTTCACATTCAATGACACTAGAGATTTTTCTATGCATTGTTGTCTGTACTACATGTTTATATACAAGCACTGACTCAAAATACTTGTACACACAAATATCGATGCAGGTATGCATGTTCATGCATGCATATTCACCCACACTTATCTGCACGTTTGTATATGCACATATACTGGAAAAAGTGATAAGATGAGGTAATTTGAGCACAGAAGGAAAATGAAAAGTAAACAGATAGAGGGCAACAAACATGCGACAAGGATAGAGGGAACATGACAAGTAATGAGAATACTCCTGACAGAAAAAGGAGAAAACAACAGTAACAACAAAAGGAAAGGAGACGCAGGAAAAAGAAATAGTACCAAAAGCCCAACTAATAAAGACAGCCTGCTGACTTGCATTTCAACTACAGGTTTATTTCTCCATCAAAAATAATAAATGTTAAACTGGTACAACAGCTCCTTTTCTACAAACTTTTGATATATCCGTGTATTCCAGGAGCTGCTCCTCACCCTGGTGAAATCTACATTTGGTCATGTAGGTAAAAGTGCCATTAAGAAACATTTCTGTGCCCAATAGTGACAGTTCTAGAAGACATCAAGGACTTTTAATATCCAAAAAGTATAGGGATTTTGCATACACCAGTGCCTACTGAGATACAATTTTGTTATACCTTAACATGATACAAAAAGAATATTCTAAGGCTCACTTTACTAACTGCAGAGTATTCTGAAGTAAAAAAAAAAAAAACCAAAACAACCTAAAACCAACCAGAAAAACCCCAACAACAAAAACCACAAAACCTAGATGTGAAATAGAGGACACCTCTTGGTATTAAACTCAGTAGCTCTATTAGCTTTTTATTCTCTTCTAGCAAAGAAGCTTTTCTCATTTACTCACTGGAAACATAGAGCATAACTACATTACTTTGTGCTATACACATACTTATATTTAAATCAAAATGGATATGTATGTGCTTGCCAGTAACCAGCTGTGAAAGGAAGGAGGAAAATGACAACCATTTCCAGAGTACTTCCCTGCCTTTGCATTCTTTTCTACTTGAGCACTGGAGAAAAGCCAACATCAGTACCTAACCATTAAAAAGATAAAAATGAAGCATCTTCCCAGCAGTATTCTTTTATTGGACCACAGTATGAACGCACCCTAGCACTTCAGGTTAACGTGTAAGAAACCACAGTCTTCCATTCTGGTACAATACCCAGTCTCCAGAGATTCATATTTGAGGGCTGTGTGCACCATGAAATTAATGTGGCAAACTAATGCAACCTTCACAATATAACTTGTCCCTAATTCTTCAGGTTTTGAGGTTTGGGAGGGTTTTCACCCTTTAGTAAGGATGCAAAAATCCTAGAAAAAAGTCTCATTTGTAGAAGCTACGCTTTAAATTTTCTGTGCATCATTTCTGCATTCATAAAACCCATAAATTCCCATTTTCTCAATTCAGAGTGTGTATTTACATATCGTATCTAAGAAAACAAGAACTGGTTTAATTTGGGACTACTAATTGTTGTTGGCAATCACTCAATGTTCCACCAGATATTTTATTCAGAAGCTAAAAGCCACATTACCAGGCAAGGTTGTCCTGTCATATATTGCTTTAGGCTAGGCCTATCTAAAATGAGTTTAAAAGGTTATTAACTCTGCTCTATAAGCAGACACACAATGCAGTTTCACAAGAAACTTCTTGCTTTAATGTTTATAAAATGCAGTCTTAAAGAGGTCTTTATATTCCTCCCACAAAGGCACACTGCAGTACAGCCCCTCACTTGTTTACTTCTGATATAGCAGCAGCACCAGATGCTTCTCCTTCCAATTTCAAAAATTAGCCTTCCAGGGGAATTAGAGAAGCAAATAGTAGGACTTCCTTGCGTGATATAGAGATTCAACAACACTTATAATGCTTTACTTGTACTGCAAGACTGCAGAGATAATTAGGAAGCTGCAGAGTCCTTGACCTGAATTTAGGATCCAGTTAAATCTCAAGGTAACATTACAGAGTGATTTCAAACCTAGCTGAATGCAAATGCGTAAAAATAATAACAACAACAGGTTTTCCCAACTACTTCCTAAACACAGCAGTACTTTTCACTTAAAGTAGAAAAATTATCAAAGTGAAAAAAGGCTTTAGTTGCATCCATGTCAACATTACCCTAGTGATTTTTGTGTCTTTCAGAGATTCAAATCTAGTCCAGAACCGGAATAAGCAGAAGGTTAAGGTGATTTTTACTTCTTCCAATATTTTGGGAGGAATTTTGGCTATTCTTTTATTAATTTGTATTGTATGAAGCCTGTTCAAGATAGTGAAGAGTCCCATAGGAAGAGCAAGTTCAAGAGAAGGGGAACAAGAAAAGAGGCATTTCCTCTAAACGCATGGTTTGATACAGGATAATCGATAAAATTTAGGAAAATACTTTCAAAATCAGCAAGCAGGATAGCTGACTGCTAATGCACTCATTACGGAACCTATCACAAAGACGAGATTTCAAACGGCAGAAACCTCAAAGCACCTTTTGAGGGTGTGATCCTCATGAAGCTGGGTGATAAAACTCCCGAAACAATGTCGCAGTGCAAGAGAAGGGATCAGCTAGAAGGCCAGGCTCAGATTCTCTACTATACAGTGTTGTATGCAACTGCTTCTCAAGCTTGTGCTCCTTCTTAGAAGATAAAAGATAGGACGAGTTTGCAGATTAGTTCAGCATTTCATCCTTGAAGTTCATAAGATTTTCCCAGATGATAATTTCAGGACAAAAGCAGCTAAACAAATACTATTCACAACACTTTAAAGGATAACAATGCTAAGAGCAGGAAAATACTAAATAACAATTATAGTGAATCCTTTGCTTTGCAATGCCACTGTAGAGAAACAACAACAAAATAAGAAAGCTTCATTTACTTGCTTAGCTATTTATTATCACTTAAAATATTCTTTGTACTGAGGCTAATAAAAGCTTTGTTTAAAAAAAAGCAATCGAAAACCAGGATTTATAGTGTGAAGTCCTTTAGTCTTTTATTTGCTTTTATACTTGACATATTTAAACCTTGCAAGTAGCTGGTAACCATCAAGGAGTTCTAGAGAATCTTATATAATCATGAGATACTATTTTCATTAATTTCACTGTTTTCTGCTTCTTAGCCATTGTATCTTATTCCAAATCAGAGAAGACCATTTGAGACAAGACATTTAAATCTACCTTTGCAGTGTAACTGGTAGAAATTGGAAGCTGTGCCTTTAGCACTAAGTGAATACCAAGGCCAGTCAGTCTGTTTGTTTGTTCAGCGGGGAGAGGGAGGGAAGTCATCAACCCAAACAAGAAGCAGCCTTCTCTCACTCGACTCCAGTGCATATCCCAAGCCATGCTGTATGCATACATATAGAATAGTACTCATTTCAGCTATCTGATTACACAAAAATCTGCCAGCAGTAGCAGCTGCAAAGCAGATGATCTCCTTCCAACCAGGCAGTGATGACACCCTGTACAACTTTTACTTGGTATTCCTGAATAAAACCAAGGTTTATTCTGTTATCAGGCATACATTGAAAGCAACAATTATAAGATAAAACAGATAGCGATTGGGAAGGAAAGTAATCACCTACAAAACTAAGGCATACTAACAAAATATAAAAAAAAAAACAGCCAGACAGTAGTATTTTAAGAAAATAATTCATTTAATCAGTATTTAATTTCTTAGCTGTTTTGGTGCAACACTGGGACCAAATACTTCTCTGTAATCAAATCTTTCTTGCAAATAGTGGCTTGGGAAGGCAATGAAAAAGTATAAAAGAGAAACATGCACTATCTGATTTACATCGTAATTCTCCAAAAGGAAGAAAAAGCCCTGTTAATATGCAGCAGAGGACACGAGTTTACTTTATAAATTATTAAATATGGGATTCATATTTCATAAAATGATATTTAACTCCATTTATTAGGACTGTAGAAGTTGTGTGTTGTTTTTTTTTTTAATTTGAACTTCCTTAGCAGTGTGCACAGAACAATTTCAGAAAGTGAGAAGAGTCAGGTGGTGGGACCCCAGGGAGGTTTGATAGACAGGGAGATAAGTCTTTCTAGCAAAACTTTTGAAACAGAAAACAAATGGAGTATGGAAGGAGAAAGCTTAAGGGAAGGAATGACAGAGGTAATACATGAGAAGTTGATATAGAAAAGCAACTGTAGTTTTATCCCTACAGCCCATTTCTTCTTATCAGCTGTGCTGGCTCTTCTTATCTATGCCTAATTCTAGAGCATCAAAGAAAAAAAGCAAAAAAGGAACAAATATCTTCCCTCAGCCCTGCTGACCCCTCACCATTCCCTTGCTGCACTATTTTTGATTAAAATACTTAATATATGTCAACCCCCCCCCAAATCCCTGCCAGTTGTTGTGCAATATGGAATAACAGTGAACATTGAGCTTAATGAATATCTGATTCTTCAGCAGACCTGCAGACCTCCAGTTGTTTGCAAAGCATCCCCTGACAGACACAGAGGAGCAGATGGACAAGAGCTGCCCACAATATACATATATACATATATATGCGTAGGAGGGGCTGCGGTGCATGAGAGAAAGGAGAGGAAGCTCAGTTAGCGCAACCTCAGAGAGAGAAATAAAATGGAATGGGAGAAATCAACCTTCTTGTTCACATACAAAGCAACATCATTCAGATCCTAGGCCTTCAAATGAAAATGCACTATTAAACAAGAATAGCAAAAACTCTGGCCTGCCCAAGATTTCATGTCATTATTTTTCAAAGCAGTTGTTGGATGACTACCGATTTAGTAAAAAATTGAGAATGGAGGTGTGAAAATGGGGAGCACAGACACAGCAGTAGAAGAGTGTTCATGAGAACAAATTATGTTTCTGGCCCAACTGCCTCATGAGGACGACATCTGATTTTCCTGAAATGGTGTCCCGTGCACTGAATATTGACTAGGACAAAGGAGACAGGATGGAGGAACAGTGGTTTACATGCTGATTATTTCTGTTATACCTGTTCCTTCTAAACCTTCTCTCTTGATTTCTTTTAAAGGATTGCATATCAAGATTGCTTTTGATAGTAAACTATTATTTTATCCTATCAAGCAAAACCTGACTGATTATTGGACTTTTAATTAATCACCAAATGGCTACCAGGGAGATCAGCAAAACATCTAACACTAGACAAGGCTTGCTTGGTATTCCTGCTCATTAATTATATTTAATTATTGCCCAGTAATAGAGCCTTGGCGTCTATTTGAAAGTCCCTCTGAGTAAAGTGGCTCATCTGCCTACCGAAAGAAAGACAAGAAAACAATGTCATTTGTTCTGAAAACAACAGAGATTCTTATATTTTCTCATGTTTATTTTCAAAGTATATATTTGGGGAGGAGATGGTGAAGTGCTAAAAACTATCTTCCATTTTCATTTAGTTTGGATCCACCTCTAAACAAAAGGATCAGGGCCTTCTGTCAAGAAAGTTTAAAGGAAATGTGATGAAAAACTATCCCTCTGACCATAGCAAGAATTCTGAGTGTGCAGAATTCCAAGACATGGATGTGTCAGCAGAGGTGCAAAGTCTCTTAACTGTGGAAACAAGAAATTCTGCAAGAATATCACTCCTACTGCATAATGTATTTTGCACAATGTATTTCAAATCCAGGCACACATCCTTTGGCGTGAGTCAGGATAGGGACTCAAAGGGCTTGTCTGAAGCACCCTAGACACTGTGGAACAGAAAGCAGTAAAATTAGTTGGCAGACAAAGCAGAGATGCCAAACCTTTAAGGCACAGACTATTATTGTTACTGGGAAGCATTTTGTACTTTCCTATAATTCCGAAACAGTTTTACAGCTTTACACATGATTGAGCACATAAATGATACTTGAGGGTACAGCAACCTGCACTGTTTATTTGTGTGCTGCCTCACAGACATCCGCACACCCACACTGAACCACAGTCAGCCTCCCACCCCCGTCTCCAGACTTCAGCAGGGCCACAGATGCAGCATCATTCTAAGGCTTGGCTTTGCCTGCCTGCAGCAAGCAGGTGTTTTTTGAAGATACAATGTAACCTGGATAGTCTGTCAAAGAAATGGCCACAATGGGACTTTCTTGTGGGGAAAACATTAAAATTAAATAACTGGAGTAGTCGGGAAATTTTGAATATGCATTTTGCAGATTGGCTAGCATAAACTGTGTATGTGCCAGCAGATTACAAATTGCAAGGTTGATTTTGAAAACAGAGGATCTTTTTTGAATGATGAAATACAGATCAATAAGACAGCCTTTTTCAGGTTTTAAAATGGGTGTTCGCAAAAAGTTGCCTAGAGAAATCTGTTATTCAAAAGGCTAGGTTGTGGCTCTCTCTGCCATGTGCTAAAATAATGAACTTGCACACCATACTGTAAACAGCAATATATGGATCTGCCACTTATTGACATTTCTGTTCTGAAGCCTTGAGTTTTATCATACTTATTTAATAGGAAATTACAGAATTTGTGTAAAATTACAGAATTTGAAAAAATTGTGGAAAGCGTAGACAGATGCAGAAGCACAGCATTTAATCTGAAATCTCTATGTGGATGAAGCTGTATGGCTGGCACATCAAGCCTGGAGGAAGAAAAGACATCTTTTGGACAGAGTTACCATGGACACATAGTCCTTGGGCAGATAGAAATGCTGGACATCCCAGAACTACCTGTTCCAGCTCATTCCTGGTTTCCCGAGGTTTTGCATCCAGATAGAAGAATTTGTAGAGGGAAGGCCTATGCCTGTTTTCTGTAAGAGGTCAAATTAATTACAACAATCTTTCTAAAATCTTTTTCCTCTCTGCACTATTAGCCTGCCTCCTTCCTTTCGCCAACACTTCAGCCACAAAAATCAGACTACTGCTTCCACATGGCTACCAAAAGCTCTAACTTCATGGCTAAGCTTCTTCCTTTACTGTGAGCATCAGCCCAGCAACACCTGCCAGTTCCACAAACATAAGCAGGCTATTGCAGAAATCGATAAAAATGCCATTGCATCTTGAAGCTACAGGAAGGATAAGGAACTTGACAGTCCCACAGCCACAAGAGACGTATGCACCTATTTAAAATGCAGGTGATAGCATTTGATGGGTTTTGAGACAAGGAGTATATTTGAGTGCCACACTAGCAATATGAAAAATTATTTGAATATAGTTGTTCAGGCCCAAATCCAGAGCACAGGAAAATAACCCTATGCTATTATGTATATAGCATAGCTATGAGATTATTAGAAAAGTTACATCCCAAAGCACAGTCTGCATTTCTAAAACTACCTGAGAATACTTATATGGAGCTTTTTTCTCAATTTGACTTTTCTTCCTAAATTGCTCTTGCAGAAAACAGTAATAATACATTCTGCAGCTACACAACAGTTGAGTCTTCCCAGAACACAATATTTTTTATTTATTGAAAGGACATAAGGTATCCAAGAAATTCAGCTTGACTCTTGCCTAGTCTGATCCAGGTAGTGTGCAGCTAAGGCACCCATGTCAGCCAGTAAGCCAGACAGTATTTCCTAAAGTGGTCTGTTTATTTAAAAATTTGCTTTAGAGACAATGCAGCAAAAAGGGATAGCCAAATTACTATTACTTCTTATGTTTCACCACCAGCTTTAAACCCTTCTCTTTTTAAAATATTAGCCTTCTATAATGATATTAGCATATCAATGATATTCAATTACTAGTAAAGATCCCTGAATGAAATAAAAACTAACCAGTCTTCTGTTTATTATCATCACATTTACTTCTTCAGCATCAACCACAGCACAAAAGCAGAGTCTCTTAGCAGCTGCAGAGCTTTTGATGGTCATTGCATAGTTCTACAGATGGATAAAATATCTACAGACTGACTCAAAGAAAAGATTTGACCTTGAGGTACAGCAGATCCTCTTTGAAACAAACCTTCTCCTCCTAAGCAATCCAAAGAGTTAGTCTCTAGGAGTGAATCTGCAGGTATTAGACATGAAGGGAAAAAAATTCTTTTGAAATAAGAGGGGGGTTGGAGGAAAAGGGGACTCGAGCATACTTGGTTCCAGGTCACATAGTAATGGTTCAGAAAACAGTTCACCAGATGGTGAGATTAATGCTAACGCTTCTCAGCTTTTCTTTTGTGCCACAGAAGGGTGGGAATTACAAAGTAGAGAAAGTCCCATGCTGTAAACTAATTATCTTTTATCATATACCTCTCTCTCTTCTCCATTACACAAAAAATGCTCAAAGGCTGAACATACTTTCTGCAATAATTCATCATGTGGGTTATCCTAGTATATTTCCTACAATTCTCTGCACTTTAGAGGGTTATTGGCTATGACCGAATGACTGAGATTAACACATACAAATCTCAGAGATACTAAAACCAAGTATTTAATTTTGTAGGACTTAAAATTGTTTTATGTTGTCCATAAACTACACCAATTTCTAGTTTTTCCCAAATAAGATCAAAATTATCTAAAGCATTAGACAGAAAAATTCATACCAAAAATTAAAAAAAAAAAATCCAAGCCAGAAGCATTTATTATAAGTCTCTTTATAAGTAATAAGGAAGCACATAACCTGCACTTCAATATATTATTTTGACAGTCCCACTGAACCTATGCAATAACTCAAAGAGGCCAGTAAATCTCACTTTAAGGCATTGTATGAAGCACACCACAGCCTCAGATGCTGCACCAGAATATATGCTCTCTGCTGGCTGCCAATCACTGCAGGCTGTACCTTAGAACCCAGGCAAAAAGAAAGTTAGAGTGTTTTGAACTTTTTATAAACTAGAGATTGAGAAAACCCACAAAACTAAGCAAACAAAAAGTTTTTTCAGGAAAAATCCATTAACGTAATACCAAAAGACCTATAAAGCATGGGTCTTTCTATTATCCCAAAAAAAACTTAAGGCATCAAATTAAGGTTTATGAAACAAGCATTGGAAATATTTCTAGACTATTGTAAGAATAAGTAAAGGACATGAACATGGAAGGTTAAATTTTTAGGATAGTCTGTTGCAGAAGCAGGATTTCTGAAAGAACTTCCCATACTTTGGAAGCATGAATTTACATGCTTAAACTGCCTTAGATACTGAAGGATAAAAACTGAACAATACATTATCCAGAACAATGCACAGGACAGAATGAGAAGGGTCTACCCACACATCCATAGTAAAAAACAAAGATCTCACACTGTCTCAGGCTGTTGTCAGATTTTTGCTTCAGATCAGCAGGGCAGCAAGTACAGGTTTTGACAGACAGTTTGTTAGACAAATTTAGGGAGTTTTCTGTATTGTAATATCGTGTGAGCATAGCAGGCTACTTTATCCTCAAAAGCACATTCATTTCCAGTTTACTGAAAGTCACCAAAGACATTACAGGTCATTCAAATATAATTAAGTATAACTAAAACCAATCTTACCTTCTTTTGATCTTCTAGTTTATGACTTACTGGATTCCTTCCATGTTTGTTCATCTCTGAAGATAAATCCATCACATTCACTCCTTGCCCTTCAAAATGAAATCAGTTCAGCAATGCAGCAAACTAATCCAAAAAACAGGGGCTACAAACACAGAAACATGGTGCTTTTTTCCATCACACACCATCTCTGAACATCAATGACTTGGAGAAATGACTAAGAAATGCACTGATTGAGCTGAGGAAAACTTTGCAGTTCACTCTTGAGACTTTCCAAATCACCATAGCGTTTTAAAGAGCTGATGCTTAAGAAGAGAAATATTCTTTTATCACTTTTAACTCCAACTGCTATCTGTATCTTTCTTCACAGGTTTCCATTTTACAGGAGGTTACATCCTGACTGTGGACCTGTTGAGATAAAAAAACATCATCAGGATTCATTTACAATTTCCTGTCACACTGTGTAACTGATTGATTATCTGCCTTTATTAGGGGTGTGTGTGTGTGTGTGTATTTTGCATGGTTTTTTCTTGGTGGTTTTGCTTTGGGGTGGTTTTTTAGGGTTTTTTTTTTTTTTTTTTTGGTT